>PVJS01021695.1:0-31266 GCA_004027185.1 Glis glis
CTCTGGTGTTGTGGGTCATGTGCTCAGTGGTTGTGAATACTCAGTGTGCTCTGGTGTTGAGGGTCATGTGCTCAGTGGTTGTGAATACTCAGTGTGCTCTGGTGTTGCGGGCACATGCTCAGCGGTTGTGAAAACTCAGTGTGCTCTGGTGTTGTGGGTCATGTGCTCAGCGGTTGTGAATACTCAGTGTGCTCTGGTGTTGCGGGCATATGCTCAGCGGTTGTGAATACTCAATGTGCTCTGGTGTTGTGGGCACATGCTCAGCAGTTGTGAATACTCTGTGCTCTGGTGTTGTAGGTCACGTGCTCAGCGGTTGTGAATACTCAGTGTGCTCTGGTGTTGGTGGTCATGTGCTTAGTGGACTGCTGGATGCATGGCTAGGACACTTCTCATTAGTGTTTACTTGATGGAAAACTGGTCACTACAGGGAGAGCCAGAGAGGCATCTGCTTGCTGCTCTGGGGGTGGACTGATGTGATTCAAGGATCAAGAGACTCAGAAGTCCCAGTTCTCTCCGTCCTTCCTTCGCAGGCCTGGTGAGTTACAGCTCCTCCCTGGCCTGGCCCTTCACCTAGAAAGTTCCGAGCTGAGCACTTTCCATGCAGCATCACGTTTCATCTTCATCCTTCTGAGAGGCATCACTGTTTCCAGTCTCTGGGTGAGGACAGTGCCCTAGCCTCTATGTATCGATGTCCCCACAGACGGCTCCACCACGTGTCATACTGCCAAGATGCCAGACAGCTGGTTTTGGCAGAAGGGCCTTGAGAGTTTTAAGCACTTTGGATGCATGGTGGGGAGGAGGTCTTAAAAAGGGGACTTAGAAGGTACCTCCCTTTCTATGAAAGATGCTTGGCTGAAGTAGACTGGTGCCTGTGGCAGACATGAGTCTTGGTGGAATGGGGACTGATTGGGTCAATTTGAGTCCAACCCACGGCTCTTACGGTATTTCCCCACTTTATAGGGCTGTTACTGGAAGTGAGTGAGGTGTTTACAGAGCATTTCCTATGTCCCTGGCACTGATCTAATAAACATTAAATCATCATCATTATTAATTGCCATTAGTGATAATTATACATTAGACCTAATCACTTATTTCATGCTTTTTTTTTGTTGTTGTTCTTTATTTTGAAACAGGGTCTCACTAAGTTGTGGAGGGCCTCACTAAGTAGCTGAGGCTGGCTGTGAACCCTGATCCTCTTGTCTCAGCCTCCCAAGTACTGGGATTACAAGTGTGCGCCACCATGCTGGGCTCATGCTTTTTTTTTAATTAATTAACTTTTTTTGTGGTACTAGGGATGGAACCCAAGGGCATTCTATCTCTGAGCTACACCCCCAGCCCTATATTATTCTTTTATTTTAAAACAGGATCTCAGTAGGTTGCGGAGGGCCTCACTAAGTTTCTGAGACTGGCCACAAAACTGTAATCCTCCTGTCTCAGCCTCCCAAGTACTGGGATTACAGGCATGCACCAGCAAGCCTGGATAAAAAAAAAATTTATATATACTTTTATTGTTTCATTGTAGTCTCACATCATAATGCTATTATGATATTTAAAAAATAATACGTTTGAATAACATGTCTAGGATTTTATGATTTGCTTTTGAGAACCGACTTGCTCACTGATGTTCACCTATCAATACTTCAAAGATGCTACATATCAGCCATCTCTTAGTGTCCATGGGGTATTGGTTCCGGGACACCCCTCAGATGCCCAAGTCCATTATGTAAAACGGGATAGTACTTGCATATAACCCACACACATCTTCCTGCATGCCTTTTTTCCCCCTTTGGTGCTAGGGATTGAACCCAGAGCCTCATGCATGGTAGGCATACAGGAGGATGTGTACCACTGAGCTACCCCTAGCCCCATCCTGTATACTTTAAATCATCTCTAGATTACTTATCATACCAAACACAATATAAATGCTATGCAAATAATTGTTATACTGTATTGTTTAGGAAATAATGACAAGAAAAAAAGTCTGCACGTGTTCGTATAAATAGTTGTTTTTTTCAATCTGTGGTTGGATCCATAGTTGGATAAGAACTATTTTGGGATCTGGATGGCTGACTTACTTCTTGCCAGGGAAGCAAGGATGCACCCTGGAGAGACATAGAGGTGAACTGATCTGCAGACTGTGATTACCATGGTGATTTTAGGCACCACTCTGAGCCTGGAGACCGCTTGTGGGGAGAGTCGGTGGCCACTGAGGATCATAAACGGTTTCTAAGTGTGTCCTCTTTAGCTACTCTCAGAACACAGTGACTGATTTTTTTTGCCCTTCAAGTCTTTGAGTCTACAAGTTGCTATTTTTTCACCTTACATCTAGCCAACCCGTGTAGCCAGGGGTTCTTGGAATGATCTTGAGCGATAACATGGAAAGAGCAAGTCCCCAGCCCTGCCGCGAGCCGCTGTGCTAGGTGTCCTATCCCAACGGCATCAGTAAGCCTCATCACAAATGAGGAGTTGAGGAAATGGGCCCTGATATTGAATAATTTACTCAGTGGTCGAGTTGGGATGTAGACCCACATGCGTCTGACTGCAGAAGGATGCCATTTGTGTGTGTGTGTGTGTGTGTGTAGGTATGTGACACTAGGCATTGAACCTAGGGGCTTTCCCTCTGAGCTACACCCCCAGCCCTATTTTATTTTTTATTTTGAAACAGGATCTCGCTAAGTTGCTGAAGCTGGCCTTGAACTTGTGATTCTCCTGTCTCAGCCTCCCAAGTACTGGGGTTACAGGTGTGCGCCACCATACTCTGCCAGCAGGACACTCTTAACTACTGTGCTGGGTTGCCACATGAGTGGTGTCTATTTTGGAGAAAGCTAACAGATAAGACTAACAAAGTGGTGGCTCTTGTCAACTCCCCTGGCCAGGTCATTCTGGCTGTTTTGCTGGCTCTTTGGTGAGCGATGAGTTTTCTCATTTGGATAGGACCAGTTTCTAACTGGATGGTTTTATCATAGTGCTCCCGGCTTCTCCTCCTGTTTCCTTTTTGTTTTTAGCAGAGGTCCCCTCTATCCTATCTGTTTACCTTTTTTTCATCTGTCCATCCATTTTTATCAGCTGAATGGCTTCTTAGATCATTTCTGCTCTTAATACCCTGACTTCTTTCACAGAGTTCATGGAGCACCGAGCTAAACTATGTATTCAGAAAGGCCCCACCAAAGAGAGGTCTCTTCAGCCCAGAGCCATGGTCCTCGTGATGGGGATTGGGCCTGCATTGCTTGCCAATGGGTGTCAATTGCTGATGGTGATAACAGGCTCTCATACTCAGGCAGAACAATAAAATCCTTTTCTCTGTCTCTAAGTTGTCAGCCGAGAGCTGCAGCCAAGGTTGACCCTGGTCAGCTAAAAGTTGGCTGTTGGTCCAGCTAAACACTGAATGTTACAAGCACAGACACATGCAATTAGAAAAGAATTATAGACTTTCACAACAGCTAAGACTAACATTAAAAGATGAAAAAGCAAGCTATATTAACCCAATATTAATTACTAATAACACAAAATAGTTATAGTTCCAAATCCTCCATACTTTAAAAGACTATATTCCTGTTTCTTTTCTTTCCTTGATTATAAAACAAGTTTTCAACATAATAAGTAACTTCTAGCAGATAGAGATAGAGATGCTGAGAACTCACCAAGGACACAGGTGGGCAATATACATGCTCTAAACTTTAATGAAAATAAAAACAAAAGAAAACAAAACAAAAAAACAAAGCAAGCTTCATGAAGCCCCCTAACCTTGCAAACCAAGTAACATATTTTGATCAGTGATATCAGCCCCTATGAGGATGAACAAAGAAGGCTAACAAGAAAGACTTACATAACAGAGATAACTGATGGAATTGCACCTGCTTTTGGTGGGAAAGAAGACTATTGGTTAAGTGGGATAAGAAACAAGAGATAAATAATTCTTATAAAAATTGTATATGTTCAAAGGCATCAGTGTCTTACTTTCCACTGCACTCCACTGCGTCACCTCTGGTGTAGTGCTTTGATTACTCTGTCCCCTGTTTCTCTCTGTAATAATAAAACTTTGCTCAAGCTTGCAACAGTAGTTCTGGCTAACTTTTTCTTTTCTTTCCTTTTTTTTTTTTTTGCGATACTGGGGATTGAACCCAGGGGCGTTCTACCTCCGAGCTACACCCCTGGCCCTATTTTTTATACTTTATTTTGAAACCAGGTCTCACAAAGTTGCGGAGGGCCTTACTAAGTAGCTGAGGCTGGCCGCAAACCTGGATCCTCTGGTCTCTGCCTCCCAAGTACTGGGATTACAAGTGTGCGCCACCTCACCTGGCTCTGGCTAACTTTTTCTAAACTAGCTAAGAACAAGAATCCACGGCGTCGCTCCAAACGGTATCACTCAGCTGTGTGGATAAGGGCACTCCATCTGAGATGATGACTGGGACTTCAAACTCCGTCACATCTTCTGTCAGGCCTGCAGAGCTAATCCTGGCATCCCTAGTACTAATTGACCTCTTTGTCTAATTCTGATCTCTCTTTGGTTGACTTTCTCCAAAAATCCTGTCCTGCGTTCATGAGATACTGATATTTGTCATTGCCAAGCATTTTTGTTGATACCTTGAGAAGATGCATCGTATGTCTACAAGGCTGGATTGGAATGGCTAGTGTGATTTTAGGGTTGTTTAATGGGCTCACTTCACTAGATAATGCCTCAGATTCACTTGTTAGGGACTCATGTCCATTGTCTGAGGTTTCCTTCAGATGTTAAAATAAAAATTTCTGTAGAAAGTTTATGCACTAAATATTGTTGGTTGTTTGTACCTGTGTGTGAATGAGTCCTGGTCTATCCTCAGCCATGTTTTGAAGTTGCCTATAGAGAGCAAGAGCATGACTACCCAGTGGAGACTTTCACCTGAATTCTCACTAGACCAGTCAGTGCCTTCCTTGGTGAGACAGACCTACTAAAACCGTAACACATGGCTAGGAGCTGTCCTCTGGGTCCCTCTCTCACCTGTTTCATCTGTATTGTGTCCTCTCCAAGAGCCTCTTGTGTCTAATCCCAAATCTTCTGCCACTTTGACTTGTTACTATAATGACATGGTTTAAATAAATAACACATAGGTATACCTGCAAAAAAGTGAAGGGTTTTATTATTGAGAAGTTTAAGTTTAGTGTTTTAGAAAACTTCCTATTGCTTTAAATGTAAATAATCAAACTTTAGGAGGGCTCTATGCTCAGCTTGCTTCATGAGTTTCTTTAAGTTTCTGCTCTACTTTAGCAAAATGGAAGTAAGAAATCATGAAGGACTTGTTATGGGCATTGCTTATGCAGAGAGATTTCACAGACCCTCTACCCTGGATCCATGCAAGAGTCTAAAAAAGTGGCCAAAAATATAATGTCAAAGTCCTTCCTCCCCAAAATGTGGCACCTTGACCAGTGGCCTTGGCCTCATTTGGATGCTAGTCTCTGACTCTAACCCAGATGAGCTGAATCGGAATCTGCATTCTAACAAGTTTCTCACATGATTTTTATGCACATTAAAGTTTGAGAAGATCTGGTCTAAGCTATATAAGCATCATTAAAAAATGATTTTAAGAGAAGTTTTAAGTTCACAGCAAAATTGAGTGGAAAGAATAGGAGTTCCCACCCCCCCAACCTCCCCACTATCAACATCTTGCACCAGAGTAGTACATCTGTTACAACCAATGAACTTACATCACCTAAAATCCACAGTCTGCATTAAGGTTCTTTCTTGGTGCTCTACCTTCTATGGGTTTGAACAAATATGTAATGATATGTAGCCACCATATCATTATGGTGTCATCTAGAATTGTTCCACTGCCCTAAAAATCCCGATTGCTCTGTCCCTTTCATCCCTTCCTGTCCCTGAGGTGTCATTTTTAAATGTTGCAACTTTAACTTGCTTTTTCAATTAGTCAGCCATCCCCTATTGTGTCAGATAAAGGTCATTTGATGTCTGGATAGCCTTAAGTGCAGGAGAGAATTACTGAGGAGGGAATAAAGTGGAGAGAGGGGTCACTGAAGATGCACTGTGGTTGGCTGAATAAAGCCCCTCCCCAGTTGTCCATGTGCTAATCCCTGGAAACTATGACTCTGCTATGTTACAGAACAATATGGAATTAAGGTTGCAAATGGAATTAAGGCTGATAATCGGTTGACCTGAATTTAGGGAGACTATCCTGGATTATCTAGATGGGTCCAGGATAAACACAGAAGTCCTTTAAATGTGGAAGAGGGAGGCTGAAGTTCAGGGTGAGAAAGAGATTTCAAGATGTGGGGACCCCGAAGGAGTACAGACTGGCAGTGACTGCATGATCCCGCACAGCTGCACTACATACAGTTATGTGCAGTGATTAAGTGTAGTACACGTGTAATGACTAAGCTAAGTGTAACGGGCATGTGCATGTCATGTTGGCATGAACATGTGACATTTTGCCCGGAACCCTATATAAGAGATGGGTCTGTGAAAGAAGTTGCTGTTTGTTCTCCGAATGGTGGCTCCGCATGCTTTCTTCATCCTGGGGATCTCACTGCCTGCAACCACAGCTGGCCCCTGACCTGGCCTCTGATATAAGATGTCACATTTCTGGCTCTGGAGCTGCAGGATGGGACATGAACCGGGGAATGTGGGTAGCCTCTGAAAGCTGGAAAAGGGCAAGAGATGAATTCTCCCCTAGAGCCTCAGAAAGTAATGCAGCCCTCATGCACCTGTCAGGGAGACCCATGACAGACTTCTGATCTCCAGAGCTGTAAGATAATACATTTGTATTGTTTTCAAGCACTACGCTTGTTCCAACGGTAAAAGGAAAAAAAAATGGTAAAAGAAAGGAATACTTACACTTTCATGAACCAGGTCATCCCTGAGAATGTTAACATCAGACATTTACATAAACAGTCAAGTTTTAACTACTGTCATTGAAAGAAGGTGGTGGGTTCTTGGTATTTTAAACTTTAATGAGATACACAAACAAACCCATAGGTAATATCTCTTTGCAATTTTGAAGGCATTGGCAGATCCTAGATGTCCCTGGATCTCAATTAAGAATGTTGATAGACATTGGGCAAGCCTGCCAGAGGTCTCTGCTTGGAAGGATGCCAGATGAATGGACATGCATGCCACCGATTCAATCTTCCACGTGATAGCTATAAACACAGAGAGAAGGTGGACGTGAGCCTCTGTCCCTAGAATATAAGCTCTGGGAAGCCAAGATCATCATCTTCTGCATCTCTTGGGCTATGCTAAGTGGCAGCTATGCTTATTAAACTGTTCATCAAACTATCACAGGGATCACTGCTTCCAGATGCAGGCTGCTGAAGGTCTTCACTTCTGTATATAACCCATGATTCATGGAGGAGAAAAGGAGACATTAATTGGGGCTGGAACTGAGGTCACCCCCTTCCCCACCCCATGCTAATATTCTTCCATGGGGCCAAAAGAGCAGCTGCAAAGCCAGCATCTGCCCGTGGTTCACACTCAGCCTTGTTTTTAAATACACATTTCCTCCTGTGTTAGTGCATTATCTGTCTGACCTGTTAATTAGTCCTCTGGTCCTGGTAAGTCTGTTTACTCTCTATTAGCACTCCCATAATGGTAGTCCCTCATTTTTTTCCCTTTACATTTTTGCTATGGAAGAAAAAACATAGGTTTTTGCCATTTCTTTTTAAAGGGAAAAAACACAAATACAAAAAGTGTAGCTCCGGGTATCAGCTATGGGCCACATTGGAAAACTTGATTAGGTCCAGTGGATGAGTGACTCTCTCTCATGAAGTGACTGTAAAAACTCCTTTCTTCTGCTAGAGCTTCCCTCCAGGGACTTGTTGGCAGAGAGAATGGAGTCTCTCAGCAATAATACATTTCCAAGTTATTATGCCAGTGGAGTTCTGAGAAACACTGGGATTTGAGAGAATGTTTTTATGACAGGCCAAAGTGCTAAAAAATAACTAAACTAGTGCAATCTCCAGACACAATCAACACTCAGTCTTCTAAAATTTGGTTGACTGCAAAACAACTTGCTTACTTAGGTTTTTAGCTCAAGATAAAGGTAATAAATGATGTGCGTTCACATCCAAAGACAGGTGGAATAGACGGAACCTTCTCTTCCAGACACTTGTGGTTGTCTATGATGTACATAAGGTTTTGCCGTGTCTGTTTCTCATTGGCATCTGGTTAGTGCTTTGTTTGTTTGTTCCAAAGACATGATTGTCAGGATCAGTGAATCAGAGTATTGTTGGGGGCCAGAGTGTGGGGTTATTAAGAGTTTCTTTCACCAGAGGGAAGGAAGATGGAAGTGGATAGATTCTCAGCAAAGGCTCAGCTGATCCAACTCACTAGAGACGGTATGAAGCATTTGGTTTGGAAAATGGATGCGCATGCCCATCCATAAATGGACAATAAACCCATGTGATCTCTGAGTCTGAAGTGTAGAGGATGTCGTGTGGCAGAGCCTCCTTGTCAAAAGCCACCCAAGGGAAACTCTTGTGGGACTTTGCTACCTGGCTGTGGAGTTGGGTCACTGAATCATTTGACCTTTTCCGAGGTCAGGCTGTAAGGTTGGTTAGTTTTATTGAACAGTTCATTAGCTATTGTTGAGGACTTAATTAGTGTTGACCAAGTCATGGCTGTGCTTAGCAGAAAGATTAAAAGAGTTGAGGAATGTTCTCATTCTGACTTTCCTGGGGTCCAGAGATCAAACCCTTTGAGCTCTATATTCTTTATTCGTGTACCCATCCATTCTCTCATACATGCCTGCATGCATTCATTCAATAAACATTTAATTTTCCACCATAAATCTTAGATCGCTGGGACACTCAATGGCTGAGCAGTCCAAGCCCTTTGGAAAATTGACTTGCTGGTGAATTAGGTACAAGAGCTCAGGAGAGGAGCAGGAAGAAACTGTTAGAAAGGTCTGGGATGAAGTGGCTGGTCTCCATTATATAGGTGCAAAGCTTCAGATGGGATTTCAATTAGCAGTGTTGCCAGTGAGAGTATGCACTGAACCTTGTCCCAAGCACTTTGGGTGAACAAAAAGGTTATTGTGACCTAACGAATGGGAACAAGATGTTTCCCCCACCACTGGGGAATGTGATTAAACAGTCCCCATTATTCATAAGGCATGCAGGGAGCAGGGAATGAGCACCTTCCTGCTGGGGGGTTAAGATACATTTCTTTCTTCCAGTATATTTTAATTTTTCATTGTACCTGTTACCTACTCATGTGCCATACTTTTTGCTTACTGTTTTTTTGGTGTGTGTGTGTGTGTGTGTCTGAGGGGAGCTGATAGATGAAGGTGTAGATGTGTATCTAGTAATGCACTTCTCAGGGACTGGATATAACATTGAAATTTAGCATTTGTTCAACTTGTTTTAGGTGCTTGGGCCTGCACGAAGTGATAAGCTAGCTTCCAACTGGGCTATGTATGCCTCAGGGAGTACATGAGAACTTTACAGGGGCATCAGTACCTCTAAGGGAATAATTTCCCAAGTCTCAGCTCCCATATGTACCCTGTGCTAAACTGTCTGCGTAGGTTTGTCTATGGTCTGCAAGGTTCTCCTTGACTTTCCTAATCATCTCTTTTCCACATTACAAAAGAAAACAATTCCTCTCATCAACCTTGGAATTTACTATGGTACATTTCCTTGAGAAGAGAATATTGTCAGGACACCCTTAAAAGGGAGAATTTAATAGTGCATTAATGTTGGGGGTGGGGTCCCATGAAACCAATGCAAAAAGAACTTTAAAAAACATTGAAGGAGATGATATTTCATTTAAATGAGAAACTCACAACAAGAATCCCATCCATCCATCCATCCATCCATCCACTTAACACATGTTTGAATTAACAAGATAAAATCAGAGTTGTTTTTGACTTAAATAAGTTTAATTTGGTAATTGGTTCGACAATCAGGTTTGTTTTTTCCAAACTTTATATTCTAAATGGGCTAGGTAGAAGACATTTTCCACAAATTGGAGCTAAATCTTCAGCTCTAAGATTGGTATAAAATATATTTAAACTATAAGCTTAATATGCTGGAAAATATAATATTTACAACTACTTAATGTACAATGAAAACTTTGTGCATTAACTTAATGATGATGATGTGCAAGAGGAAAATCAAATTTGAGACCATGACTTAGAGGGGAAATATATTGGTCATTCTAATGCTCTTCTTCTTTATTTCAGAATTTAACTGAGAGTTGGGAGAAACATATTTAAGCCTGCTAGAATTTTCTAAGAATTTCTTACCCATGAATAACATTTTGAAGCACAATAACAATGATATGAAGTTTAATTTATATTGCTTTGGTCAACAGAAAATACCAGGTAGCCCCTCCTGACAATGGAGAAAATATGAAACAATTCTCGTCTCTTCTCCCAGTCTGTAGTTAGTAGGTTTAGCAAGGCAACACAGTGAGCTGCTTAAATTTGTCCTGCTTAGCCCAAGAACTTGTCCTTCTGCCCTGAAGTGTGAAGCCAGGCCTGAGGGAGCCTCTGGCTAGTTCAGGTGCCTATCGTTAAGCCTATCTGTTTGGTCAGATTTGGTCCTGGTTGAATGGCAGTGGCTACTCTTACCTTACCCAGTTCTTACTACCCTGATCCTGCATGGTGACTCACCGGCAGGGTCTCCACGTGGAAGATAGCTTACTGGGGTGCAGATCACTGAAATAACCTGCTCAGCATCAAGAAATTAGAGGCCAAATCTGCAAGACAGAACCTAACCCTGGAGGAGGATTCCCTGAACGCCTAGCACCACTGCTTTTCTGCTGGGAGGCGGTGCTAGCCTGGGGGTCATGAACACTGGGGCTCTTGAATCGGAATCTTGGTTCCAGTAGTTCCTACCTGTGCATATTTGACTTTTCTCTCAGTGCGTGGAAGTAGGCATAGAGATTTGTATGTAAGACTAGACCCTGGGGTTGCCAGAGTTCTGAAGATATAGGCAGAGTCTTGTTTAGGTTTGGAATTATCAGGGCTCTTAAGCTATTTCTTCAACCATGGTCTAGCAACACAAATGCTGCAAACCCATCCACCATCTTGTTCCTCATTTATGTCCGAAGAACAGGGAAATGAGGGGGGATAAGGATGGGGAGAGTGGGAGATTTCAGGCATGGAGAAAAAAATACATAGGGAATATTCTGAGATAGAGTGAGAATGAACCCCAGACTCTCAGACATTAGAGGATTGGACACCCGGCATACTTAGAGCTCAAAGTGATAGAAACTGCCTAGGAACATGGATTCAACCCATGATAAAAATAGGAAATGTCAGTAGCCCAAAGGTCCCTCTCTCCCTTCTTCCCTCCTTCTTTCTTTATTTCTTTTTTTCTGTACTCAGGAGTTATTTTTCCTCTGAGCTGTATCCCCAGCTGTTTTTATTCTTTATTTTGATACAGGGTTTTTGCTAAGTTGTTGAGGTTGGCCTTGAACCTGCCATCCTCCTGTCTCAGCCTCCCAAGTACTGAGATTACAGGTGCGTGACACCACACTTAGCTCACTTTTCATTTTTTTTCCCCTTTGCTGAAGAATTTGGAAGTATCATGCAGGCTAATAAGATAGGGATTTGACATGTGACCTGTCGTAGCAGGAGTGCACATTTTAAAAGAATGTCTGGGAGAAGACCATTCTCAACACACAGAAATGAATTGGTGATGCTGGGTCATCAGGCCTCCATGGGGGAGCTGTTTTTTTTTTTTTAGGATGAGAGGAATTACCTAACAAAGACAATGGATTTAGTCAGTAGCTTCCTGGAGACTCTGGATCTTTCTTCCTCCTGTTGCTCTACTCTCTCTCTCTCTCTCTCTTTCTCTTTTTTTAGTGTGTGTATCTGCATGTGTGTGCGTGTGTGTGTGTACACATGTCTATGTGCACATGTGTGTGCGAGTGTGTGTGCACGTGTGTGCACGCACGTGTGTGTGTGTTACTGGGGATTGAACCCAGAGGTATTGTACCTCTGAGTTACACTCCCAGCCCTATTTTATTTTTAAAATTTGAAACAAGGTCTCACTAAATTGCTAAGGGTCTTGCTAATTTCTGAGGCTGGTCTCAAACCTGCGATTCTCCTGTCTCAGCCTCCCAAGTGCTGGGATTACAGGCGTGTGCCACCGTGCCTGGCACTCCTCCATATCTCTTTCCTTTCTCTTCTTTCTGTAGGTCCCTGCATGGCTTTTGTGAGCAGGCTAAACTTTGACATCTCCCACTCTTGGCTAAATGGAAAGCTGCTTTTCTACTATGATGAATGGATGTGACCATGAAGGAACCAAATAGTTTCATATTCTTTTTTTTTACAGTACTAGGGATTGAACCCAGAGGCATTCTACCTCTGAGCTACACCCCCAGTCCTATTTTTTATTCTTTATTTTGAAACAGGGTCTTACTAAGTTGTGGAGGGCCTCACTAAGTAGCTGAGGCTGGCTGCGAACCTGCAATCCCCCTGTCTCAGCCTCCCAAGTACTGGGATTACAAGCGTGTGCCACCACGCCCGGCTAGTTTCATATTCTTTAAGAAGTGGCTACAACCTCCTCTTTCCTCCAGTTTCCGTGAGCAAAGAAAGTAATGTCAACAAATAAAATTCTGAATTTCACATTGTAATTTGAAATAGCAGAAAACATCACCTTTGTGTGTAAGATCTGGTTAGCTGACAGAGATTTGTTCAATGAATTAAAAGGCAAGAACCTGGCATCCCTGAACTTGTGAGTTTCCATAGAGCGGGCTGTCTAACCCTCCCCATTTCTCTGCTTTTTCTCTTACTGATGCAGAGACTGAATTGGGTTACTGCATGAACACCAGGCCGATATTCTAAATCCCATGGTTGAGTAGGAAAGGACTGCCAACAGCCATGTGGTTTAAAACAGAGCTCTACCCTATCCGAAACCTTCTTGAGATGCATAGATAAAGGATTTTGGAGAAATGTACTCTGCTGTTCCAGGCTGTCAGGCAAATCCATGTTCTGTGTAACGGTCGGTCGGATGACAGTGTCCCAGGAGAGATTTCACGGCTGCTGAGCCTCCCCCAAGAGTGACACTGGAAGCGAACCCGAGCCTGGCTCCCGACCAAAATGGCCATCTAGCCAGCATCCACTCCGTGCGCCTCTGGAGGAGGCTTCCTGCCTGACCCTCCTCCTCTCAGAGGGTCCTGGGAGAGCAGCCTGGGCTCGGGGCGCCTTCTTGGGCTGCGTTGATGCAGACTTCCTGGACTGTGAGTAATAAACTTGGTTAACAACCTGGCTGGCAAATTGTTGCCAGCCCAGCAGAAATAAAAGAGTAGGTTGAAGTATCACCAGGAAAAGAAAGCTTTCTAATTCTATCAATTTTATTGAGCTGTTTGAAACAGAGGATGGATCAGGAAAGGATTCCCCGCCCCCACCTTTGGCAGCGTGTCCATGCAGAGCCAGCCCACGTGGCTCGTATAAGTGACGGAGCCTGTCGCTGGAGGCCCGTGCGCTCTCGTTCCTGGTTGGGATTGAATTCTTAATGTTCAACAGAGGTGGAAAAATCATGATGTTTCTTCCCCATAATGGAGCAATCAAACTACAGAGTGTGTGTTTATGTGTCTGAGAGTTTTAGAGGGAGGGAGAGAGTGCACGCATGACTTACGTGGAAGCAGGAACGTAGGCCAGAGAGGGGAGTTTAATAGCTATTTAACCATTTTTAAACAAACCATAAAATCATATTGACCAAAGGCCTACTGGGATTCTCCATGTCTGTACATCTTCTAGGAAGTTGTTTCCCAAATGGAGGATTTATTAGCAAAGACCCACGCATTGGGGTTGTCAGAGAGTCCGGTGGGCCCTGCCTAAGCGTGCGATTTCAGGTTGGCCCTTGCTAATATGCTTATGTAACCCCCGCTGACAACAGCTGTCTGGGGCTTCTACCCAAGGAGCCCCGGAGCGTTTCATGCTCTATGCTCTGAGATTCCCTAGACCCCTACCAGAGGGGTAGCTGGCTGCTCGCTGGAGGATGATATACTATCCTGGTTGTTAGCACAGGCAACCTCGAAATATGTGGGAAAGAATTTCCAGAGGCACCAGGGTAAGAGGACCAGCCGCGTCTACATCTCATCCTGGCAGCAGGAGTGTTTCTGAAGCAGTTTGCGCTGCTCGAAGTCATAGTTTATGGAGAGCATTTTGTTGATTCAGCCATAAAAATGTGACCTACAAAATGTTTGTTGAGGAGAACACGTCTTTTCTTCTTTTATATCGGAGACTATACTTTTCCTGCTTGCACCCAGCTTCTCCTAAGGAAAGTCCTTTGTGTGATTCTGCTTGTTTTTGACGTTTCTTTGCATTTCAGGGACGGAGGCAGTGGTTCCTACAAAGGTAAAGTTTTCGGTTTAGAACCTGTTAGTAAGATCGGTTGCTCATGGACATGGGTGCCTTAGGAGTAAGAACCAGGTTTGGCTGTTGTAGATATTGGAACCTGTTGATATTACCTTATTTGGAGAAAGGGTCTTTCCAGTGGTGATTAAGGGAAGGATCCTGCGGTGGTGATATTGTCCTGGGTTATCTGGCAGATCCTAAATGCAAGCACAGTGTCCCTGTATGAGGGAGGCAAACAGGAAAGAAGACAGTGCGACCGTAGAGGCGGATTGCAGTGATGCCATCACAAATCAAGGAGTGCTAGCACCTGGCAGGAAGTGGAAGAGGCAAAGCTTCTCCCCAGAGCCTGTGGATGGAGTGTGGCCCTGACGACACCTTGATGTGGGGCCAGTAATATGGTTCCAGATGTCTGGCCTCCAGAACTGTGAGGGGATACATCTCTGTTGTTTTAAGCTACCAAACTTGGGTGGTTTGTTACAGCATCCACAGGAAACTAATACAGGTGTTCTAGTCATTCATTTTATTTATGTGAGATACATCTATATGGGTGTATATGTGACGTACATTTATACATAGGTTGAGCATCCTTTATGTGAAATGCCTAGGACTAGAAGTATTTCAGATTTCAATTTTTGGGGGGGATTTTGGAATATTTGCATAATATATTCACATTTCAATTTGGGGGGAGATTTTGGAATATTTACATAATATATATTTGCATTTCAATTTTGGGGGGATTTTGGAATATTTGCATAATATATATTTACAAGGACCAAGTATAAATATGAAATTCATTTATGTGTCATATATACATAAGCTAAAGGTGTATGTATGTGTGTGTATGTGTGTGTGTGTGTGTTTGTATTTTGCAGTATGAATAATTGAACCGAAGGGCACTCTACCACTGAGTTACATCCCCAACCCTTTTTATTTTTTATTTTGAGATGGGATTTTGCTAAGTGGCCCCAGGCTAGCCTTGAACTTGTGATCCTCCTGCCTCAGCCTCCCCGAGAAACTGGGATTATAGGTGTGTGTCACCAAGCCCAGCTTGCATAATTATTTTTAATAATTCTGTGTGTACAACTCATAAATGCCAAACTATGGAACCAGCTGAGATGTTCACCAACAGATGAATGGATTACAAAATTATGAGATATATACACAATGGAATTCTACTCAGCTATAATGAAGAACAAAATTATGTCATTTGCATGGAAATGGATGGAACTGGAGAATATTATGCTAAGTGAGATTAGTCAGTCACAAAAAGTGAAAGGTCAGATGTTTTCCCTCATATGTGGAAGCTAGGGAGAAATTGGGGCACAGGAGGGACTCCAGACAAAGGAGGAGAAACCTTAGTGGAGTGAAGGAGGGGACCTAACTTAGGGAGATGGGCGGAGGGAGGAAGACTTGAAGAGGAAAACACCTCAATGGACATGATGTACACACACAAACTTATCAAAGCCAATCACTGTGCCGAGCACGGGAAGGTAGGGAGGGAGAGGGAGTGGTGTGGGAACAGGGGGAGGGCTCGAAAAGTACTGTGTGCCCGTATGCCTCTATCACCATGAACTTCATAAGATGTATGATTACAATGCACCAATAAAAATAAAATAAACCTGTGAAAAAATAATTCTATGCATGAAATAGTTTCATGGTATGAAAATTTCTACTTCTGGTGGTGTTATATTGGCACTCAAAAAATTTTGGATTTAGGAGCATTTAGGATTTTGGATTTCTAGATTAGGGATGTTCACCTGTGTATACACACATGACATACACACAATGCTTACTCCTGTGTGTGTGTGTGTGTGTGTGTGTGTATACATGTGTGCTGCTTATAGGGAAGGCACAGTGTAAGATTGTGGAGTTCTTAACAGCTTATAGTCTAGCCTTGATTAAGTGCAAGGGTCAGACTGACTTAGGTTCAAATCTATGATTTATTACTCCTGTGATCTTAGACTAGTTACATAACTTCTGTGGGACTTAGACAGTTCTTTGAGGATTAAGTACAATAGTCTGAGTGAAAGCAGAGTGCCTGCCCAGGAGAAGTCCCCCACAATGTTGGTCCTATAGTGACAGCCCTCTAGGCTGCTGTGGCTACCGGCGAGACAAAATCTGACCATTTCCATGTCTACGGAATGAACTAAGCACTTTTAGAAGAGAAAGGGAAAGAAGTCATTTCTGGCTCGGGGATTTATGGAAGCAGTAAGGTTAATGCAGCATTTGGGTGTAGACTTTGAGAATGCACAGATTTGGGGTAGGCAGAGATGTCAAGGTGGGGACCAGGGAGGACCATGCAGGTAAACCAATTGTGAACAGGGAGCAGAGGGGAGAACAGCCCACGCTGTTTCCATGGTCTGGAAGAAGGTTTGAGGGACACAGGAGATAGGCAGGTAAGACAGGCCAGGACCTGACAGAAGGCTCCTGGGAGACTCCTCAGGATGGCTGCAGCTCCACAGCTGTGGCATGACCAATTAGGTCACAGGTAATTACACCTCCTGCTAGAAGCATGAGCAAGTTCTTGGCACAGGTGGCTCAGTGGAGTGGGAGGGCAGGAGTCCTCCATGTGTGAAGTGTCGGGTGAAGGAGTAGCCAGACACTCACCCCCAGCCTGGATGAAGTATGACTTGGGGCCTGGCAATCTGTGGCCAGGTTTTACAGTAATTGGAGTGGCGCCTTCCTTATCTGCTAGGGGATCGTTTTGCTCGGCTTCAACTGTAGCTTTGGAATCTGTGCTATTTAATGCATTAAAGCATGCCCATTAAATAGGTAAGTTATGCCAGCGGGCCTGGAACACACACAGAGGATGAATGGGCTTTTTACAAAGCAAGGAGAAAACCCAGTGTCTCTCACACAGCTCGTTGAAGTTGGAATTTACACCGCAGCCACTCTTCTGGGATTCAGGTGCCTGCACACGCAGAAGTCAGGGAAGAGGGCTCTACACACTTAAAAGTGTCGAAAGGCCAACTGGGGCACGAGAGCAAGCTATTCTAGGCTGAAAGGACTGAGGCTGGAAAAGCAGCATTCTGAAAGTTGACATGGGTCTTGCCCCCAGAGCTACGTTGTTCTGATGAAGTGAAGCACACTCGTGTAGACCTTCCATTATAGAGGGCAAGACTCAAAAGAAGACTCCTATCTGAAAAGACATCAGGCCTTTGTTACCTGGCCAATATTGGAATTGGCTTGCTTTGTAATGACTGGGTAATATTCCCTAGTTGGGTTGAGGTCTCAGAGATGTGGTGGGGAAGGCAGATGAGGCCAGGCTGTGGCACCCTGACATGGAATTTGAAAAGAAGTGATTTGTCTCAAGTTGCAGTGGATTTAAAATTCTTAACACAGAATCAGTGGGGTTTCCAGTGAGATGTTTTGAGTGGGAGGTAATTCCACTCTTCCCCTTGCTCAGCTAAAGGTGATAGAAACAAAAGCCAAGCTGAGTGTGGTGGTGCATGCCTGTAATTCCAGTTACCTGGGAGGCTAAGACAGGAGGATTGCAGTTTGGAGGCTAGTTTCATGGTAACTTAGCAAGACCTTGTTTCAAAATAAAAAATAAAAAGGGCTAGAAGTGTAGCTCAGTAGTAGATCACCTTTGGGTTCGATCCCCATTACCACAAAACCAAAAAACAAACAAAAGGCTCTTATTTATGGTGGGGGTGGGATCTTTGGAAGAAGAGGGAAGTAAAGATACTTTCAGTGAAAGATTTGGCTGAACTAGTGATGGTAGACCTCAGGGAAGCACTGTGAGGAACAATTTAAAAGCTATTTTTGGAACCTTCTCCCTGTCCTCTTAACTGTTATCTCCAGATATTTGCCTCTTTCCTGTTCTAAGTCACCCCTTATTCATGGGTTTCCTGCTAAGAACAGGATATAATCATAGAACAAATCTAGATCGCCTATGCTACAATAGATCCCAAGACCCAATCATTTCCAATTTTGAGTATGCCCCCAAACTTTCAGGCTAAATTTATAAAAACCTTAGCTTTAAATAAACTATTAATACATGCAAAAAGATAAAAGATAAAAATAATTATGCTGAGTGAAAGAAGTCAATCAAAATGAATGCTTTATCATTGTGTTTATGTGAAATTCTAGAAAATGGAAATTAATCTATAATAAAAATGGTTAGCTGAGAAGTAGAGAGGCTGGGAAGAGGAGGGTCATAAGAGGCTCTGAGCCGGGCGTGGTGGTGCACACTTGTAATCCCAGTACTTTGGGAGGCGGAGACCGGAGGATCCCGGTTCGCGGCCAGCCTCAGCTTTCTCTCTGTCTCTCTCTCTCTCTCTACTTAGTGAGGCCCTCCGCAACTTTGTGAGACCCGGTTTCAAAATAAAGTATAAAAAATAGGGCCAGGGGTGTAGTACGGAGGTAGAACGCCCCTGCGTTCAATCCCCGGTACCGCAAAAAAAAAAAAAAAAAAAAGAAAGAGGCTCTGAAGTGATGAACATGTTTGCTATCTTGAAAAGATGGTCCTATGTGTGTAGAGATGCATATGTCAAAATTTATCAAATTGTACACTACAGATATGTGTGATGTTGTATGTCAGTTATACCTCAATAAGGCTACTAAGAAACAATCTTAATTGTCTCCTCTTCCTCCTCCTTCTCCTCCTCCTCCTCCTCCTCCTCTTCCTCCTCCTCTTCTTCCTTCTTCTAGGGGTCTTGCTATGCTGCCCAGGCTGGTCTTGAACTCCTGGACTCAAGAGATCCTCCTGCCTCAGCCTCCCGAGTGCTGGGACCTCAGGTGTGTGCCTCCTCTCCCAGTTTAACCTTAGCTTTAGAGTATCATCTGGTTCCCTCTTGGCCAAGGCAAGGGGACATATCCGCCAGTCATAATGCAGTGTGATGGACAAGAGCTGGGATAGAGCTGCTTTGACGAGAAGTGGCCTCTAGGACAGCTTGGTGGGGACAGAGGGTCAGGTGACACATGCCACTTTGCCTGTGACGTACAGTGGACTCCCACTCTCTTGCTGACCCCACTGTTCTCCTTGGCTAGGTTCATGGTCTCCATGGAAACAAGGGGAAAATTCATAAGCAAAAAAGCAGTGTCCGTTGGCCTGGAACTAGTCAACTCTATGGCTTGTTTCCTTCCACGTGGCTAGTCTGCATGTGTACCACACTCAGAGACAAGGAGCAGGCCTGAGGCTCTGGGCCCCTAACGTAGTCCTTGCTTTTTGCTGAGTCTCTGTTGTTCATCCTTTGAGAAAAGGGGAAAATAGTTGATCTTTGAAGTTCTTAATCCAAATGTAATAGACCACAGTGGAAAATTAGGGACATAGATATTTTATATTCTAAGACTTTTTCATTTATTTTCCAATACTTGGTGAATACAACAAGCAGGACCCAGGTTTATAACTGGTTAAAAGATGGTGAGCAAAGCCGGGCATGGTGGCACATGCCTGTAATCCTAGTACTTGGGAGGCTGAGAGAGGAGGATCACAGTTTCAAGGCCAGCCTCAGCAGCTTAGCGAGACCCTCATTCAAAATGGAAAATAAAAAGGGCTGGGGGTGTACCTCAGAGGTAGAATGCCCCTGGGTTCAATCCCCAGTACCAAACAACAACAAAAAGATGGTAAACAAGATGGAACTCATCTCTCTTAGCACTTAGCTTTTCTTTCTTTTGGGCCAGCACTTACTTTTCAAAGCTAGAGAGATGCCACAATCAGATGAGTGCGTGGTGTGCTCTCTGTGTTTATAGTGGGCTGTGGAGGAACAGAGAAGGCGCCCCTGGTTTGGGGCTTAGGAGAAGCTTCCTAGTGTAAAACAGAAAAGACTCGAGTTTCTCTTAATGACAACATGGAACAAACTATTTACAGGGAAGGCAACAGAGCATTGTGAAATAGTCAAGATTCTGAAATGGAGACATGGAGTAGGGTGGTGCTCGAAGGACTTTGAGGCTGCAGCAGGGTCCTGGGAGGACGGTGCCCCAAGCTAGAGCCCAACGGGGGCACAGACCATAGGCTCAGGAGGGGGAAACCATTGCGACTTAGCCGGTTATTAGATTTGTGATTGACCAAAACTGGAGCTGGGGAAATGTATTCTCCAGGGTCCATCCTCGAAGTGTAACTACAGTTCACAGAAATAATCACCCGGTGGATGCAGAAGGGCTGTCATCGGGAGACGATGGGCAAAGACATCACTGTCGCTCGGTCTGGGAGCTAATGTGGCTTTCTGTGAGCCCTGGCCGTGCTCTGGCTGCCCCCAAGGAGGCCAGTGTCTTACAGTTTTCCATAAACTGCTGTTTCTCTTATCAGGATGGTCACTCTCTGGCTAATGAAAAACACTTCCCTGCTCTAAACATGACCTTGAGGTTTATCTAAATCGTTTGTTGCTCAGCAGAACAACATATATCAGAAGTGAAATATATGCCAAAAGACACTTCTAATGCACCATTTATCTTTTCTGTAATTGATTCTCATGCAGGACAAATACCCTGTGGGGATTCGCAGGGGACTTAACACACTCTGCCATTACGATGACATCATCTCACAGAAAGCAGCCCTTCTGGATGTTTGATAGATGACAGGGTCTCCTTTTTTTTTCTAAGTGCTACGCACAGTACTGCATTTAACCATGGGATTACAAGGAGCAACTGTTCCTATTACGCACTCCACCCATTATTTTCTGCCAGCACTGTCAAGCTAGTCCCACGCTCCAATCAAAATGAAATTATTTCAAAATCTATACCCGATTGATTGCTCTTGCCAGAAGAAAGTATGTAACAATACATACCCATTGACTTTCGGTTTTGGTCAGTGCTGAGATTTATTGTCTTTGGGCAAATATTGAGCCGGGTGAAGTTTCGGTCAGTTGTGTTCCTCTCAGTCAATAAATCTGAGTGTTGACTTTGGGAGGAGTCAATGGCCATCACTTTGTGGCTCACGATCAGGCATTTGTGTAAACTGATGCCTTCGAAGACTGTGAGGGGGATGCAGAGCCACAAAGCCGAGTTAAAATACTTCTAGGACCCATGGGTTTCAAAGAAAGAACTTAAGGATGTAGACTAAAACCTGTGATGTCGCCAAAGGCTGCTCCTGAGCATCTGCAGGTAGAACAGGCAACTACCTTCCTTTGAAGAATAGCCTAAGAAGAAAAGGTCTCTATCGGTAAAAACCCATTACACAAAGTTATACATCATGGTAGTATTAATTACATAATCATTGCAAATGGCCCTCCAGGATGTTGTCCTCTGACCCAAGGGCTGTGCCACGCAAGGCAGTTTAGCAGTAATTGGTAGTTCCTCTAGATCTGTGAAATGGAGGGGGTGAGTAGGTGATCCTACTGCCAAGACTAATGTCTTAAAAGGGCAGGGGGCTTTGAGAGGCTCTATCAAGACGATTATACCAGCTGGGCATCATGGGTTCATTACAAACTGCAAGAACATCACTCAGTTCAGAATATTTGTTCCTTGAAACTTAAGCAAGTGTACTCTTTCAGTCCTAAAGTTGTGTCAGACTATTTTATTTATATATTATTATTTATTTATTTATTTATTTTGTGGTACTGGGGATTGAACCCAGGGGCATTCTGCCTTGGAGCCACATCCTCAGCCCTTTTTTTATTTGTTTTTGAAACAGGGTCTTGCTAGCTTGCTAAGAATCTTGCTACATTGCCGAGGCTATCCTTGAATCTGCAATCCTCTTGTCTCAGCCTTCCAAGTATTGAGGTTATAGGCATGTCCCACCATGCCCAGCTTAAACTATTCTTTTAAAGTTATGAAGAGGAGAGGGCAAAAGAAACATATTGCTGAAACATGCAGAGATTCTCAGCAGAGCCAATATAAGGCCTGTATTAGTCAGGATAGGGTAAGTTCTTCTGCAGTAACAAATAAGCTTCCAAATCTATGGGACTTCATATAATTGTTTCATTCTCATTCATGTCAGTCCAGTGTGGTTTGAGTGGCTGTCCTTGGTGGGCTCCTCCATGCAGTGACTCAAGGGATAAATGATCTTATACTCCTACTGTCTTAAACACATGGCCTTCCAGCCAGCCACCGATGGGGAAGAGAGAACTGGAGCATCACCTGGGATGTTTTTAGGGGTCAGCCCTGGAAGTGACTTTGATTACTTTTGTCCATATTCTACTGGGCAGAACTTAGTCTGTTAGCACCTCCTTCCCAATGTAACTGTGAATGGGATGCCTTAAACTGCAAGGGAGCCTGTGATGTGTCTTCCTGTGGGTCCAAGAAGATGTGGTGTGGTGAGCATGTACTGCTGTCTCTGTCACAGCACACGAACAGCTTCTTACCACAAATGCCCACGTTTCTCTGCTTCTCTGTCTGAGAGCTCTGCCAGCCAGAGCACAGGATAGACCAGAGGTGCCTGGAATTTAACTCCCTCAGGGGAAATTCTTAGCCTGTGAGCATTAGGAATCGTGTAGCTGAACTATATGCCAAGACTAATCTCTTAAACTGACATAGCCCCGCTTCTTTGGCCCTCTTGGGGGACAGTTCTGAGGTATAATAATAAAAGTAATAATTTTTGCAGTACTTGGGATTAGACCCAGGGCTCACACATGCTAGGGAAGTGCTCTAACACTCAGCTGCACCACCAGTCCTGTTTAAGTTTTATTTTGAGTCAGGGTTTTCCGAAGTTGACCAGGCTTGCCTTGAACTTGCAATCCTCCTGCCTCAGCCTCCGGAGTAGCTGGGATTACAGGCATGCTCCACCATGCCCAGCAGACACACAGCTATTTAGTGGGGCTGAGCCCCAGCATTCTACTGGGTAGCTCAGTCACCAACTCACCTTTTATTGTTTTTCTCTCTTCTGTGTCTCATTTCCCCCCATTCCTTCACTTCCTCTTCCCTAGGACCATTTAGAATACCCTGTCTACTCTCAAGTCTTTATCTCAGAATATGCTCCCTGGAGAATCCAAACTAGGGACTGACAGAGAGAGCTTAGGAGCCAGGGCAAAGAGTAATCCCACTGGGGGAAAGGCCACCGAGCCGATCACACACACCTCTCCTCATTTTCTTTCTCTTTACCATGAGAGGAACATAATTCCGGGAAGAGGGGCTCGAGTGGGAAGGCTGGGGTAGGAAAGGTTAGCAAAGTTTCTCAGCATGGATGATACGCAGACTGGATGGAAACAGAAGCAAAGCATTAGCTGCAGATATGACATGATTAACGGCTTCAGATGACCAGGGAGTGGTGGGGACTCGTGAGCTCCGTTCAGTAAACACTGCTTATATGGAGTATATATAATTCAGTGATTTTCTCCAAATGCAAACTGTTTTAGTCCATCTGGGCTGTTACAGCAAATTACCTTGGACGGGGTAGTATATAAATAATGGAATTTATTACACACAGTTCTGGAGTCTGGGACATCCAAGATAAAGGCTCCAGCAGATTCCATGTCTGGTGGGGCCTGCTCCTCATAAATGGGGCCTACGTGCTGTGTCCTCACATGGGGTAAGCGGAAGGCATCTCTCCGGGCCTCTTTTCAAGGGCACTCATTCCATTCAAGAGAGCAGATCTCTATACACCTCCCACCTCCTAATGCCATTATCATGGTGATAAGGGGCACAAGCATTCAGACCATAATGCAAACATTTTGTTTAAAATCCTCCACTCACGTGAAAACCCTCGATTCCTCAACGTGGCATACAAAGTCCTTCACGATCCCACCTCTATCACACGTCTTTCTCTCCTAGCATCCCATCATGCCACCTGCTTAGTACCCAAGTGTTCTGAGATGACCCCTCTCCCATGAGATGTTTGTACTGATTCTTCAAGAAATAATGTCCTCAAAAATAAACTCAGCTGGGTGTGGTGGCACACACTTGTAATCCCAGTACTTGGGAGACCGAGACAGGAGGATCACAGGTTCGAAACCAGCCTCAGCACTTGAGTGAGGCTCTCAGCAACTTAGCAAGACCCTGTTTCCAACTAAAAAATAAAATAGGGCTGGAGGTGTAGCTCAGAAGTAGAATGCCCCTGGGTTCAATCCCCAGTACCAAAAAAAAAAAAAAGAATAAACTCAAACTAATGTCTTTTTTGAAGATTTCCCCAGCAAGATTTTCATGAATAGTAAAAATTATTAATTAGTTAGGTATTTGCAGTGCTGGGGATTGAGCCCAGGGCCTTGCACATACATACTAAGCAGGTGCTCTACCACCAAGCTACATTCCCAGCATCCTATTAGGTATTTTTTAAATGCCTACAATGTGCCAGGTACTGTTCCACATACCCAGGAAATAGTAGGGAAGAAACCCTGAGAAAGCCCCTGTCCTTATGGGATTTGCATTATAGTGTGGGGATCAGGAACAAGCATCTGTCTCTTCTCTGGTCTTTCAGTGCCTCACTGAAAGGCAATGTCGTGTTTTTTCATCTGTTTCTTCCCAGCATTTAACAGAGTACATCTGCTTAACGAATATGTTCTTAGCCTGGGAGACGATCACAGAAGAGCCAAGAAGTGATCACAGTATATTTGTGGAAAATAATATCGCACCTTGTTGTCTACATTTCTTTTCAATCAGGCTCCATATTTTATCTTTTTGCTTATTCATTTCTTAGGAAAAACAGTTAACCTGTTTATTAAGGAGGTTTATTTTAAAAATGAAAAGTAGGATTTTGTACAACACTGCGAATATACTTAATGCTATTGAATTGTACACTTTAACGTTAAGGTGGTCAATTTTCTTTTGTGTGTATTTCACTACAATAAAAGAAAAAAGTGAGACTGTATATTCTATTTGACAAAGAGGCACTTGCTGTGTACCAGGTTATTGCTCGGGACATGGGGATTTAAAGACAAATAGACATGGTCCTGTCTTCAAGCAGCTTGGAATTTACCAGCTGGGGGCAGACATATGAACCACAGGGATAATCAAGAGCTGTCACCAAGCTGAATGTGGTGGCACATGCCTGTAATCCCAGTACTTGGGAGGGTGAGACTGGAGGATCTCAGGTTCGAGACCAGCGTTAGCAACTTAGGGAGACCCTGTCTCTAAATAAATAAATAAATAGGTAAATAGATAGATAGATGGATAGATAAATAAATTCTAAAAAATGCTGACTGACACCTCTGCCTGGGGAGAACTCTGCTCAGCCGATGCCATCCTGGTCACTAATCACCAGTTTGAAGGCATTTTGAGTATTTGGGGCATTACAGAGGAAGGACTCAGTCTTTATAGGGCTAGCTTTATGTTTTAAAAATGCCAGGTAATGGAAGCATGATGTAACATTTATATGAGCAGGATTCCAAGGTGTAGGCTCACTGGTAAACTGAGGAGCAGCTGAGCATGTTCCCATGTGGTAAAGCCACTTGGTACCGCACACGTCGTGAGCAATCGAGTCCTGCCCCAGCAGGCCCTGGCCGTTACGCTTGCGAGTCCTTAGAGAGGGCAGCTACATTTGGGAGAGTTGTCAGATTGACCATAGGTTGAGGGAGACGGAGTACAGAAATCAATCGAGTAGTCACACAGACTCTTGACACCAACTCTTGACATGAGGTGCGGAAGGCTGAAGGCTGCATCTCCAAGACTGCCAGCTGCACCACGCTGCCTCCAAGCAGCTCTGAGGGCAACCGGAAGCATCAAAGTGGGCATGGAGTTGTTCTTCTCCAGCGGAGGGCAGAGACATCGGGGTGGAAGGGACCATGTGAGCAGGTCACCTGGGAGTTTAGATTGCCAGAGCAAGCAAGGAGAACCAGATGCACATCGAGGCCCATGGGGAACTGGCTTGCCTGGGGGTGAGGTGGCTGAGAGGGGACCTTTTTGAAACTACAGAGGATGCCTTAATAAAAGAAAGATGCGTCAGACTCATCTGAGTTAAGCACTTTTTAAAAGTTTCTTTCCAAATCCAAGCGATTACGAAAGCGTGCATCTGGTTGGCCTGGTGATGCTTCTATCTTTCCTCTCCTCCTCCCCCTCCTCCCCTTCCTTCTCCTCTTCCTCTTCCTTGTAAAAGGAGAATATTGGCGAAGGCCTGTGGCTGGACAGTTCTTCCTGTGTGACTGATCCTGAGAGGATGCCTGGGATGTTAACTGGACATTTGCTTCTGTACCTGTGTCCCTTTGGGATGACACTGTATGACATGTCCACTTTTTTTTTTTTTTTGCAGTACCGGGGATTGAACCCAGGGGCATTTCTACCTCTGAGCTACACCCCCAGCCCTATTTCTTATTCTTGGAAACAGGGTCTCGCTTAGTTGTGGAGGGCCTCACTAAGTAGCTGAGGCTGGCCTCGAACCCGGATCCTTCGGTCTCAGGCTCCCAAGTCCTGGGACTACAAGCGTGCACCACCACGCCCGGCTATAACACATCCACTTTGAGGACGATTTCTCCTTGGGTACTGATTCTTCTAGTTTGAAGGAGGAGTATGTACCTTTAACAATGTGTTCTACTAAGGTCATTTTAATTTAAATTCTTTGAATTTAACTTCCATTCATATAAAAAAGGCCTAGTTGTTTTAAAAACCCTCTGATCTCTCTTTAGATGAGCCATGTCAGTGGCTTGGGGCAGATCCCTTCATCTGCCAAAGCCTCAGTTTCTACATCTGCAAAATGTCCCAGGTAGACCAGTTGATCACTTGGATGATTCTGGCTCTAGCCTGCCATCCAGCAGTTTGTCCTATATAGATCATCCCATCCACCCAGTTATATACCCACTGGTAACTTGTGTCTATAATTACATTAATAAAGCCCCAGAGGCTGAGACAAACACTGAGAACACCAACCGTGGGTACTTGGAACCAGAAGATAATGATATGTTGTATAGATTTGTTCTGTAAACACACACGGACTCTGGAAATTTGTTCACGTCCAAAGAGGGTTTGTGAAGCTCTGATTTGCTGTGAATGTTGATATATATAAGTAATACAATAATCTTAGCCATTTCTAGATGAAAAAGAAATAACTTTGGTTTCTCTCATCTTTAGCACTATCTCTTTCATCATTTTTTTCACTCCACATTTATTACTTCAACAAATATTTATTGAGCATTTTCTATGTATCAGGCATCGATTCAGGCCCTGGAGATAGTATTGCAAAACATGAAAGACAAAAATCCTTGACTTCATGGAGCTCGATCATAGCGGGCAGATGTTGCAAAACAAGCAAGGTTGGTTCAAATATTTGTAACTGCTCCGATGAAAATAAAGCAGAAATGAAATGGAGTAAAATAGAAAGGAATGAGTGAGGCGAGGTGGGTCTCTGAGGAAGTGACAGGTGAGCTGAATCCGTAGTGGGAAAAAGTCCCTGGACAAAGGGCCCAGGAAGATCAGGGGCTCCGGTTGGGCTGGATAATGACTTCCTCACTGATGGAAGAGACCAAGGCTCCGAGGGATCCTCTGATCCCGTGCCTGTTTTTGTCCCTGAACTGCGCCGAGTAGGATTGATGCCGATGTCCAGTGATCAACAAAAATGTCTGGGGTTTCATTACATGCTGGGCTCCCTTTTCTGGGATACAGTTGGGAACAAAACAAAATCCCAGTTCACATGGAGCTTACATTGCCGGTAGTCCAGGGCACTGCATTCTGTAGAAATGTTTCCAACTGAGTTTCTTACAGAATCTTCCAGTTAGCATGGACAGGGAGGGTAAACTATTCAGATGGACCATTTGGGATCTGGGATCCCTTCTGCTGTGGGGCTTGGGGGTAATGGAATCTCTCTGAGGCTCACCTTCCTCATCTGAAAGTGTGTAACTTATCTAAAGCCCCATCTGCTTGGTGTGTGTTTGTGTGTGTGTGTGTGTGTGTGTGTGTGTGTGTGTGTGTGTGTGTGTTACTGGGGATTGAACCCAGGGGCATTCTACCTCTTAGCTACACCCCCAACCCTTTTAATTTTAATTTATTTTTGGTACTGGGGGTTGAACCCAGGGGCATTCTGCCTCTGAGCTACACCCCCAGCCCTATTTTATTATTTTTATTTTTGAAACAGGGTCTCACTAAGTTGCAGAGGGCCTTGCTAAGTTGCCGAGTCTGTCTTTGAACCTGCAATCCTCCTATCTCAGCTTCCCAAGTACTGGGATTACAGGTGGGTGCCACTGAGCCCAGCTAGCCCCACCTGCTTTTAACACTTTGATAGAGATGTGGTTGGGGTGGGGAGGAAGTTTTGGGATGACTTAGGGTTTACTATAGGTTTCTCAATCGTGGATGCGAGACTGTGAGAACTTAGGTTGTGTTTCCACAGAGGTGGGCGTCCCTGGGCTAACTCAGACCCCTGCCATTTTGTTTATTGTGCTTAGGTAGGTCGTGCGCCCTGTAGAGTCGGACCAGGCAGCGTTTCCCTGACCTCTCCAGCAGGATGCCTGGTTACTGCGGAAAAGGGCCAGCCACAGGCATTCAGACCGTTGAGATGTGTGGAGGCAAGTCCCCCTGAACAGAAGCTGCAAGTGTAATGAGTGGAATTAAAAATGCAAACGATGGGCATGATTGTGGGATAATTACAGGACCAGGGCAGCTCCCTCTGACTGGGGCTCCTGTTGCCTGTTTGTGGCTCTGTGTCCTGTTTATGTCTAGGCTTTCTCTTGCCTTGGGCTTGCCATGCGGGGGACCCAGTCACCACCTACCTCCTTCCCAGGGGGCTGCGGGGACTAATGAGGGAGCCTTTGAGATTCCCTGATGAAAGGTGCTGTAAAAGTACAAAGTCCTATTACGCTATTATGAAACCACATTTCGGCATCTGTTACCCACCAACGCCGGAGTGAAACTCAACAGCCTCTCAGCCCATTTGTCAAGTGCCTGCAGCTCCCCTCTCGGCACAGGTGAAACAATAATAAATAGAAATTGAACGCGTATCCCAGGTATTTTAATAACGTCGATAAAACACGGCCGCGCTGCCCCTTTGGCTCTTGCCAACTCTTGTTCATAAACAGAAACCCCCGTGGGGATCCTCGCTGGCTGAGCTGGGTGTGTGCAAGGTGCAAGAGCCGAGCCGGCGCGCGCTATTTCATTTGGAGTAAAGTGCCTGGTGGATGCGCTTGAGTTACTATGGCGACCGGGGGACAATGCTCTTGGGCGAGCAGACCCCATGTTTGCAGCATTATGCTCCAGAAGGGGGATTTAGAGATGCAGAACAAAACATAATAAAGAAGCATCAAGCCTAATAAGACTAGGGACTGAAAGAAAGCCAGGGACTTCTGTTTAGACACCACAGCGTTCTCGCGTTGTGGGTCTGGGAACCGGTCCAAGACTGAGGCTTGTTCATTATACCTCCCAGGCCGCAGGCATTCAGAAGGGCTCTCTGCATTGAAATTACAACTTTTTCTCACCTGGCTGCAAAGAGAACCCACTGAGTTTAGAACAGTACACGAAGGAAGAGATTTTCTCATTTAAACAACATCCTTTTGTACCTGGTCGATAAGATACAAGGGGAAAAAAAAAGCTCAGCTCGAATATTGCTCAAGTTGCCAAAACGGAGCCCGGACAACCCCATGGTGTCTTTATTGGGTAACACGAATATCGTTCTTGGCTATAGCCTCATCAATCAAAGCCTCAAATGCTCCAAGAGTTCTGATGGAAAGGATGTAGCAAAAGGCGGCTTTCATCATTTACATAATTAACAAAAGTGCTGGAATCTCTCCCCTTGCGAGGTGCCTCTGGTCATGGACAGCTGACACCTGCTTCCTGGGTGCGTGTTGTTCTTTCCACCCGTCCACTTTTGTGATGAAGGAGGGGGCCCCACATCGCCTACTTATCGGGAAGGAAAAGTTACTGCAAAGCAAAACCGAGAAAGGACCATGCATGGAAGGTTCCATTAATTAAGGAAGCATATGGCGCGGAGGGAAGGGATTTGGAGTTGAGACCCCAGGTTTCTGGGCCCTTTGTGCTCACTGACTCGGTGTGCACGACTTTGACCAGGTCCTGGAAGCCTGGAGCCTTGGTTTTGCTCAGCGGATGAGGCTGGGGTGGGCGGCTGGTTCCACTCCACTGTAAGTTCTTTGAGAGTGAGGTCTTTTTCTTACTCATCTTTGTGTCTCGCTGCATATAAGATTTGTGACGTGGGTATTTTTTGAAATAAGAATTTCCGAGATTCTGTGCAGTTGTATTAGACTCCTGTCCTTGAGTTGACCAACAGAAGTCATTTCATAGTATCTTTTCGTGGAGGCTGGAAAATGGCATTCCCCATGGACCTACGCCATCAGAAGCCACATGAGAGGCTCCTCATGGCAGATGCAAATGGGGACAACTTAAGTTTGACTTTATTTTTTTGTGGTACTGGGGATTGAACCCAGGGGCATTCTACCTCTGAGCCACACCCCCAGACCTATTTTTTATTCTTTATTTTGAAACAGGGTCTCATTAAGTTCTGGAGGGAGGGCCTCACTAAGTAGCTGAGGCTGGTGGTGAACCTGCAATCCTCCTGTCTCAGCCTCCCAAGTACTGGGATTACAAGTGTGTGCCACCACGCCTGGCTTAAGTTTTACTTTAAAACCAAGACTTATTAATTATTTATTTTGATACTGGGGATCAAATCCAGGGACATTATTCTACCTCTGAGCTTATACTCCTAGCCCTTTTAAAAAAATTTTTTATTGTGAAACAGGGTCTTACTAAGTTACCGAGGCTGGGCTTGAACCTGTGTTCTTCTTGTCTCAGCCTCCCAACTACTTTTTTTTTTGAGACCCCCCCCCCTACCTGTGTTGCTGGTTCATATAACAAACTACTAATGGAGCTCAGGTGGGGAGGCAATCAGGATTTTTAAAACTAGATTTTCTTTCTTTCTTTTTTGGTACTGGGGCTTGAACACAGAGGAATTCTACCACCGAGCTATACCCCCAGACTTATTTTGTTTTTTAATTTTGAAACAGGATCTCACTAAGTTGCTGAAGCCGTCCTCATATCTGAGATCCTCCTGTCTCAGCCTCCCAAGTACTGGGATTACAGTTGTGTGTCATTGCACCTGGCTCAGAACTGGATTTCTGATTTATTCTCTATAGCAGGAGTCTTCTAATTTTTTGACTATAAGGGCATCCTTGTCAGAGTTTCACCATTAGTATTTTCTTTTTTTTTTTTTTTGGTGCTGGGGATTGAA
>PVJS01021696.1:8420-31365 GCA_004027185.1 Glis glis
CTTTTTTTTTTTTTTTTTGGTACTGGGATTGAACCCAGGGGCATTCTACCTCTTACACCCCCAGCCCTCTTTTATTTTCTATTTTGAAACAGGGTCTCAGTAAGTTATTGAGGGTCTTGCTAAGTTGCTGAGGCTGGCTTCAAACCTGCGATCCTCCTGTCTCAGCCTCCCAAGTACTGAGATTACAGGCACACACCACCATGCCCAGCTTGTTACTTCTTTTTTAAATAAAAAACGAGCCAGGTAAGGTGGCATACACCTATAATCCCAGTACTTGGAGGATTGCAGGTTCGAGGCCAGCCTCAACAACTTAACAAGACCATGTTTCAAAAGAAAAAAATAAAATAGGGTTGGGGGTGTAACTTAGAGGTAGAACTGAGTTCAATCTCCAGTACCATAAAAAATAAATAAATAAAAATAAAATGAAAAACAAAGTGTTCTACCATGTGAAGAATGCACTGTGGGCGAAGGGTGGGAATATGTGTCCCCATACCCTCTGCCCACGCGTGGGTCCTGGCGCCCCTGTAGGAATCCCCAAGCTCTTTGTTTTCCCTGGCAAATTCATCTCTAACCCATGCAGGTGCATTTCAAGGATAACCATGTGGTGAGACATTTTGCACAGACTCTAGAAGTTCCTAAGTGCCGTGTACAGAGGCAGCTACCACCGTGCGAGCGTGGGCTGGAGAGACCGGTGCACCCAAGCATCCTGGAGTCCAGGGAGCTGCCCTAAACTGGGGTCTCCGTCACCGGCCTACAAGTGTTCCCTCTGCCCCAAGCACTCCTCCTGATGAATCGCATTTATCCTCCACTGTGGCTGCCTTGGACTTGCCTCTCCCAGAGGACTGTCATGTCCATGGGACAGACTTAGGGTCACAGCAAGGCCCAAGCTTGAGTCTGGATGCAGGAATTTATGAATTGATGTAAAAGCCCAGGTCTCTGTCCTGCAGGGGCTCTTAATCCAGGGGAGAAATAGACCCGTGATGGTTAATTTTATGTGTCAACTCCACTGGGACATGGTACCCAGATAGCTGGTTAAGCATTACTTCTGGGCATGTCTGACAGGGTGTTTAGAAATGAGGTTAGCATTTGAGTTAGTAGATTTGGTAAAGATATTTCCATTCTTTATTCGATTTTTGTTTTTTGGTACTGGGGATTGAACCCAGGGACCTTCTACCTCCGAACTATACCCCCAAACATTATTTATTTATTTTTATTTTATTTTATTTTGTGGTACTGGGGATTGAACCCAGGGGCATTCTACCTCCAAGCTACACCTCCAGCCCTATTTTATCTTATTTTTTTAATTTTGAAACAGGGTCTCACTAAGTTGCTGAAGGATTCACTAAGTTGCTGAGGCCAGCCTTGAACCTGTGATCTTCCTGTCTCAGCCTCCCAAGTACTGGGATTACAGGCATGTGCCAACATGCCTGGCTTTTATTTTTATCTTGAAACAGGGTCTCACTGAGTTGCTAAGGGTCTTGCTAAATTGCTGAGGCTGGCCTCAAATCTGTAATCCTCCTGTCTCAGCCTCCCAAGTACTGGGATTACAGGCGTGCGCCACCACGCCCAGCTAAGATGTTTCCATTCTTAATGTGATAGTAGAATACGAGTTTCCAAGATAGAAAGGTGGAAGAGACTTTGGACAGAGGGAACAGGTGAGATCGGCAATGAGGAGGAGAGCTGACAGGTGCGGAGAGGTTAGGAAGTGCCAGGCCTGGACCGCGGAACCTCTCCAGGTACCTCCTCTGACCTTCTTAACCCCCAGGAAGTGGGGTCATTGCACAGGCAAGCAAATCAAGGCATAATGGAGTTTGTGTGACCTGCTCCAAGTCACAGAGCCTGCAGAAGGGGGCAAACTTGTCCCCCAAACCCACTGAGGCATGAAAACAAAGTGGGGGAGATGCCTATGAGGAGGGAGAGCAATACACGCAGTGTGGTTTCCTCGGGGCATGGGGTGCTGGACGGCATGAAGTTGGCATGAAGTTGGTGCCCAGGCAGCTGCCCCTAGAGTTTGAGAACAAGGCAGGGAGGGTCAAACCATGTGTCTGCAGAGGTGAGGAAGGCCGGGCTGCTGAGTTCCAAGTGCCCCATATTAGGGATTCAGGCAGCTCTTAGCAGTAGGGACCCATGGAAGACCTGTGGGCCGAGGAGGGGAGGCTCCATCTTGAGTTGCAAGAAGACAACTCTCAGCAGTTGTCCATGGATGAGAATTCATGGGAGAGGCGAGAACTCTGATAGAAACATGGGTCTCGAGGATACTGTTGTGATCCAGTATGACAGGAGGCCAGAGGGGGCTCACAGGCATGATGTGGTCCATGTTCTAGAAGATTCTACTGATTCTTTAATTCCTTTCTCTCTCTCTCTCTCTCTCTTTCTCTCTTTCTCTTTCTCTGTTAGGGGTGGAACCCAGGGCCTCATGCATACTAGGCAAGAGCTCTACCGCTGAGCTACACCCCAGCCCTGATTTGTATATTTCTTTTCTGAAGATTTGCACCACCACCACCAGTGGATCCCCAAAACATACTCCCCTTAGCCAGTTCCTCTAGCCTGCCCACTTTTTTTAGAGGGAGGTATGAGAAAATTTTATTACAAATGAGTTTAGTCATAATGTGGGAAAAAAGAAACTACACCATTGGGTTTAGAAATGACTGCTTTTATTCTCTAAGTAATTACTCTGAATTCTGTCCACTTCAACCTTTTTTTGTAATGAACGAATATTTATTTAATGGGTCACCTTAAAGTCATCCCTGAAGTCCTTCTTTTTTTTTAGTTAATCTTTTATTGGTGCACCGTAATTGTGCATCATAGCAAGATACATGGCGATACATTCTCATCTGCACACAGCATCACTCGGTTGGTTTCCCTCCCCTGTCCTCCCTCCCCATGCATGCTCGCGAGATGCACAATGACGTTCTTGCTTCTCCCTGAATCCTCCTCCACATTCCCCAGCACCCTCAAGGCCTCACCCTTGCCTGACGCACAGCAGTTAGTGACCAGCTTTAGCCGCCTGTGTCTTGCTCTCTGCCCCAAGGAGTTCCTGGGGCATCTCTACCCTACAAACACCAGATGGTCCTTGAGAAGAACCAGGGAGCCCCGGTATGCACAAGCAAAGACGAGCGTCCCTGGGGACTTCTCTAATCCTTCCACCCACACAGGCATCTCCCGATGCTGGGTCCCTTTGCATTCTCATCTGCCCTTGCACTTGGCCGTCGGCCTTGTAGTGAGAGTCCTGCCTCTCAAATTCACCTCATCTACTCAATAAACTGTACAAGGTAGATGGCAGAGGCCGCCCGTTGCTTTTGTTTATTTTGCCATTCTTATTGCCCAAGAAGTGCTCACAGGAGACATTCGCTGACCACACATTGCATAGATGAGGGATTGATGGCGATTTCTTGTCACACAAGACCTCAGTAGAGGGAAGAAAACTGATTAAAACATTAACGCTATCCATGTGTACCTGCAACCCCTGAAGCACCAACTGGTTCCCAAATGATCCAGTGTGCTGCAGAAATGTCTGCTCAGGTCTGATCATCGAACGAGATGGTCCACTAAAGGATGCTTTTCCCACAAACATTTCCATCTTTGGGAGAGTAAAGGCCTGTCTCCTAGTGCCTGGGCTGGAGCGTCAAGGAGGGCAGCGAGATGTCTCCAATGCCCAGCTCCAGCTCAGGGTCTGACTTCTGCGCCCTTTTTTGAGACAGAGGCTATAGGTAGCAACTGTCTCCATGACAACCACACACTCAGTCTCCCTGTGGACTAGGAAGCAGCAGGCAGGGGAAGACACACTTCCCTGAGTCCTCCTAGAACAAATGTGAATTTGGATGAGAGGGACCCTGGAACACTGGAGGGACAAGGCTTACTGCAAGGAAATCATGTCCCACACTGGACTGAGGTCCCATGGTAAGGTAGGTGTGTGGACTATGGATATCCAAGGTGGCCCCAAGACAGAGCCAGAACCCATTTGTGAGCCCTCCTTGAGACCCCTGTAACCCTGGAAATAACTGGTGTCACATAGGGGTGGCTCTTGCCCAGTGAAGCTGGAGACCCTTAGGTTATAGATGGGTGCTTAGATTTAAAAAAAAAAAAACCAACAACAGCAGCAAAAAGTGGAGGGCCACTGGGTCCAAATCTGACTCTGTTGAGCAGAATCGACACCACAGGGGCCTTTCTTGGCTTGCGTGCCCTCAGAACGTTCTCGGCATCTGCTTGGAGCCATCAGCACATGCAACTGCAGGAACCAAATCCCTTTATAAATGACTCTGACTCAGCTAAGGAATTTTATTCATCACTCTCAATAGAGTAACAAAAGCAACACGTGATAATTCCTCCATGATGTAATTCGTTAACACACTCATTTAAACCAAACTGAAGGGGTCTCTGGTTGTGCACAAGCACACAGGACATGTTTTGTACCGTCCACGAGGATGTAGCACCTTTGATTGGAGGGATATTCAATGCATGAGCTATCTGCATGAGCTACACTAGACAAATGACTTTGCATGAGCAAGAATCCTGTAAAGAAACCATGTAGAAACATCCAGCTGAGAGGGTGAATTGGAAACTCTGAACAGATCCTCTCCCGATACAGGTGAATTCTGAGTATTGTCTAAATCTTCTTCTCTTTAGGATCAGTGGGAGGATGTCTTTTGTTAATGATACTGAAGAGCACAGAGGCCTATTTCTTAAGCCAAGGGGAACACAGTCAGTGGAAATATGAATACATGGACAAATTTATTAAAGGGGGGGTGTCAGCAAATAAATTATGCTAACTTTCATCTTCTGAAGAGTTTTAGATTTGATTTACTGATTTTATTCAAATTTCCCACTTGAATTGAGGGTAAGAAGTTGGGACCATTCTTTCTGCGGTCTTAGTATTGCCATAGACTTTATTTTTCCCAACCAGTATGGAGAGGATGAGATCTTCCTCCTGGTGGTTTTAGAAATGACAGGTATCTTCGTTGCCATGGTGAAATGGAAGTGACGTGCTTTCACGAACAGAGAATTGTGAACTTTCTATTCACTGACCATTTTTGTCATGTAAATTTTGTCCCATCTTCTTGCAGCGCCTGAAACCATACATTGATGGACCCTATTGAGTAAGACTCCCTTTTAGGCTATTATTGGGGTTCAGTAAGAAGACACCTTTTATTTGTGTTCATTCCCTGCAACACATTATGAAAAGAAGGGTGTGAATAGTCATTTTAACGACTTCCCAGACAAAATGGAAATACACTTTTTGGGTTGATCCTTTTGTAGTTTTTCTAATTAGATGTTCATTTAATAGCTTCGTGCCAAGATTCCCTCCTTCAGCCACTGAGTTTATAGCCTATTCAAACCTGGAAAACTAATCAAGAGCATTTAAATTGCCGTCTACATTTCTAGCACTTCTCTTTTGAGTTCAGATACCACCGTTTTCAGAGAAGGCTGGGAGTAGGAGTGCTCAGTCGGATAATATCTCCAATTCTAAGCCAACACTTTCGCCATCCCTAATACTTAAATAAGCATATTAGCGTCGTTCTAAACTAAGGATTAAATATAATATTTTAATAGTTGTAGTTGCATGTATCTCATCTCTCATGCTCAACTTAACAATTCCTATTTGCTATACATTTAGGAAAAGCCTTGTAAATGGCTTGATAATCAGCAGATATTCCTTGGAAACTATGCCTTGGAAAACTTTCCCAAGTGCAGAAAAAAAGAAAAGATTCATGCACCAAAGATGTTCATCCCAAGGGTGAATGGTCACAGGCTCCAATGACCAACATTACAGAAATTACTAAAGGTTGAATATTATGCAATTATTGATACAATGCTTAAGAATACCGTCAATACAAAGAAAACATCCTTGATAAAACATTAAGTGAAAAAGCTTATACAAAATTGTATATGGAGTATGATATTATGGAAAATTTTAAGAGGGAAATAAAACATGTATAGGAAAAAATAGACTTGGATAAAGTCCCAGGAATGCGTGTAAGGATTATCTTTAGTTAGGAAGGGGACTATTTGTTTTTTCTATATCTCTAGGTAGTCTACATTTTCTATAATGTCCACGTATTTTTTTTTAGTGGGAAAAATAGTAAGAGGACAAAGAGGAGCACCCGATGAAAGCCAGTCAGCAGTTCCTCTCAAGTTCCATTGCAGGGGGCTTTCCAGTGTTGGGAGTGGGGTGATGTTTGATGGTTTGATGAGGGTTCCTGTGAGGCTGGGAAGGAAAGTCGCTGCTCCAGCCCCTCCTTTGATGGATGAGCAACGTAAGGAGAAATGAATAGAGTTTCTCCTGAACAGAGCAGAGTCTTCATGCACATTTTAGAATCTGGCCTGGCTTGGGAGACTTCTAACAATATGCCAACAAATTAGTCACATAATACAAAAAAGAAGTGAGTGGAGAATTGATTGGATGTAGGCAAAATAACAATATAGGGGTAAGAGCATGACCAGGTTCTATGTGTACAAGAGATGCTCTCCTGTTAGACACATGGGTCAAAAGTAAGAAAGTTGAAGGGGAAAGGAAGTTGTGAAAACACACTTAACCACCAGTTCCAGGCACTGAGACACAAGAAGTACCCTTAGGGAAAAGGACATTATTGGAAATGTTCTTTTACATCCATCTTTGTCTGAAATCAATCACACACTTTATTCTCAGATTTCAGTACACCAGGGTGACTAGAAATCCTCCGCCGTGTACCCAGGGACCTGAAAAATTCTCAATGAGTAGTCAACAACAAAACTGTTCATCAGTTTTCCATGAACCTCGCAATTCAGAGGACCCATATGACCTGGGGAGACAGAACGAATGCAGTGTTAAGACCAGAGATCACATTTCCATTCGCAGGAAGAACCTGGTTTGTTCCAAAGTATACTGGGAATTTACTGAGAATAGGTCCACGTATTCCAAAAGTATTTTGTCATATCCTTAAGAAGTTCACTGAAAATCCAATCCTATAGGCAACCAGCTACAGGCTGCTAGAACATTCCTCTTCCAGCGCATCCTGATGGGTCTTTCTCTGGAGGGGCATGGGTCATCATCTCTCCTGGGAGTGTCAAGGGAAGGGAATGTCAGCCTCAGGTGGGTGTGAGCTGGCTCCTGTCCAGGTAGGGCAGGAGCTGACCCTGGGGACAGGTCTGTACCAGTTCTTCCATCGCATCCCAGAGCCAGCCTTTGATCTAGTCGTGTGGAATGGAATAGACAAGAGAAGGTGAGACAGATCCTTTTGAAGTGGCTCTGAGAGTTCTTCTCTGAAAGATGTGTGTTCTGACCAGTTTGCCCGTGTGGACGTGTGAGGGTTGAATGATCAAGGTTAAACTCATTCAATCTAGTTTAAGATCCAGAAAGTTTCCGAGTGCTTTATTGTCTCCATGGTTTCTGCAGAAATCAAGTGAGCGGATAAGAAAGTTAAAAATTGGAATAAGTTATCAACATGTAGTTTTATATTAACTCCCAAAGGAACATCTTTGGATTCTTTCACTTTCTGAATGTAAGTCCTACAAACACAAGAATCTGTGGATGGTTTTGTAGGAACAATTTCCCCACAGTCCCCAGGGAGGGCTCTCACTCTTTAAGTACAAAGGTAGGAGAAAACAATGGCTGATGGATGCTCACCCTGGATTCTTACTTCAACCACAGTGTGGGAGAAAGATTATATATATATATAATCTTTATTATATATATTTTATTATATGTTGCATACAATATTTATTAATATTAACTTATTAATATTAACTTATTAATATTAATTTATTATATATACATACACACAACCATCTGTTTATTCCATTCTACGTGACTAGATCAAAGGCTGGCTCAGGATGCGATGGAAGGACTGGTAAAGACCTGTCCCCAGGGTCAGCTCCTGCCCTACCTGGACGGGAGCCAGCTCACACCCACCTGAGGCTGACATTCCCTTCCCTTGACACTCCCAGGAGAGACGATGACCCATGCCCCTCTAGAGAAAGAAGCATCAGGATGCGCTGGAAGAGGAATGTTCTAGCAGGCTGTAGCTGGTTGCCTATAAAATTGGATTTTCAGTGAGCTTCTTAAGGATATGACAGAGAATGTAAAAAGACAAAATAATTAATTAAAATAACAAACAAAACACTTATATCTAGAAGTAAAAAGTACACAAAAAATTAGACATACCAAATTCATTGTTTCCAAAGACATCAATGGTTAGGAACTTCTAGGACACTTGCCTCCCTATGTGTTGTGTTGGTCACTGTCTTTCTTTCACAGATGCATGCACACACACACACACACACACACACACACATGCGCACACACACACACACGCACACATGCACACACACACACACATGCACACATGCACACACACACTGGCATATATGCCAGCTCACACACAGCAGTGAAGTAACATCCTTCTCCCAATTCATCATTGTTCACCAATTAGTTAACTCTCAATATATTAGTGAAGGTCTAGGGACAAGCAAAGGGCGGAGGATAGGAAGGAAGCTAGTCTACTTGCCCATCTTACATTTGAAAAAGAACAGGAGATGAGAAGCTCAGCGCTTCCAGGGGTGAATGTACAGGTCTCAACTTGAAACTTTTTTGATTATTATAACTCAAATCACCATTAGACTTTTTATCACTTTAATTGTTTTATCTGTTCCTGATTGTTTGTTTTCTTTCAGTTCATAAATTAAGCAAAATAGCAGGTGTTTCAAAATCAAATTATAATTTCTGATAAGGTCTCCTATTGCTTTTATTAAACACCATTGTGAAATAGTTGGAAAATTTTCTTCCTAAATATTTAAGACTTACATTCTGTGTTCCTGTGGGGCTGGGGTTTGAACCCAGGACCTTGCACATGCTAGGCAACTACTCTGCCACTGAGCTACACCCCCAATCCCTTAGATTATGCTCTTGAACACATCTAAAAGCTGCACTTGCCTTTCAGATTGTATCAGATATACAGCCATCTTTCTCTAACAAAGCCCCCCATAATAGAGGACTTTGAAATGTGATCTCTGTCAAAAATCAAGGACAAGAGATGAGTGACCAGAAAGCTGGAGGAAGCCTGACACACTGATTTTCCCTGTAGCACAGTCACTCTGCCTGGACATGCTGCAGCTGAAGTGCTTAATGCACAGTCAGCAGTCAGTGCAAGGGGCAGCTGAGGGGCTGGCACCCGCGCTGAGCCCTCAGCAGAGGCTCAGTGAATAGGGATGGCAAGAAGGGAGGGAGGGAGGAAGGAGGGAAGGAGGGAAAAGGGGTTTCGTGTTTCCATTTCTTGCAATTTTCTTTCTCAAAAACTTCTAGTCCAATGGAATACCCATTGCTGTCCCCCCGTCCCTATAACATCTTTAACATTTGGTTTCAGGATCCACACAGGTACTGGGGAAGCATAATTAAAACAAATGGTAAGCTCCTGGAGCAAAGCCTTGTGGGAGATCTTGCCAGTTAATCGAATTACATTTCCACTATGTACACGAGCTGTTGGGGAAAACCTCAGAGGTCTCACTGAAACCCTTTTGGCTAGTAAAAAGTGATCTGCCTACATGTGTCTACCCCGTAGCAATAAACATAATAATAAATTATGAGAATAAGGTACATTTTTAGCTGCTGATCTATAAAGATATCCATGATATAGTGTTAAAGAAGAGAGAAAATAGCAAGTCTTAGAACAGTGTGACCTTGTTTCAATTTATGTCAAATAGCTGAATAGGTTGCAAGTACTTTGAAAAGGTGAAAGCTACTTATGCCCTGTAGCTAGCTGTGGCGGAGGAAATATGGTGAGGGCTTCCATTTAGTCATCTCTACATCCCTAAGTATTTGGTTTTTTTTTTTTTTGCACAATGCATTTATTTTCAAATATTATGACATATCAAAATAAAAATGAGAAAATTATCATGATTTTAAAATACTCTTAAAATGTAGATTTTTAGAGCAAAAAAAGCCATTCAAAAAACTCACCTTAGTATAATAAGATTCTTCTCCACGAGATTTCATGCCGTTTTATTTGATTTTATTAGCAATTTCTTTCAGAAGACCCTTGAGATCATTAAGCTTGGAAAGGGGGAGGGGAGAAAAGAGAACTGGTCTCAGGATAAATTTCCCAACATTCAATTTCAAATGATTGCTCCATGGCTTTCCCATGAAACAGACATATATTAAGTAGCAAATATAGCACGTCTGGGAAAGGAGAGAATGAGAATGGTGTGGGATATTTCAGGATGCTTATTGCTTATTTTCTGAAATTATATCATTAGTAATTAGTAAACCAATTAATACTAGCTTTACTCGAATGCAAATCATTAGTCCTTCCCACATAAAAAACACAGACTGTAATGTCAGAGGGGTAATGTGAAAATAATTATATGCAATACTATACTAAAAATTATAAGATAGAAAGTTTTGCTTTGTAAAGGGATAATACCAGCAAAAACAACATGATACGATACTAGTAACTCAAGTTTTTTAAATGAAAGTTTTCCTCCATAAGCATGCACACACACACACACTATGTATCTATATATTTATTTAATTAAAATAGAATTTTAACAAAACGTATAAAAATTCTTCTTTTTTTGTGGTACTGGGGATTGAACCCAGGGGCGTTCTACCTCCGTGCTACACCCCCAGCCCTATTTTTTATTTTTTACTTTATTTTGAAACCGGGTCTCACGAAGTTGCGGAGGGCCTCACTAGGTAGAGAGAGAGAGAGAGAGAGAGAGAGAGAGAGAGAGAGAGAAGGAGAGAGGAAGAGAGAGAGAGAGAGCTGAGGCTGGCCGCGAACCCGGATCCTCCGGTCTCCGCCTCCCAAAGTACTGGGATTACAAGCGTGCGCCACCATGCCCGGCAATAAAAATTATTCTTGATGCATGCATGCTTCACAAGTTTATTACCCAAGATGCAGGAATTCATTTTAAATTGCATGTCATATTGGTATATTTGATAAAAGTTCATGAACATAATGTAATTTCTGTATCATTGGTTTCCAACTTGCTATACCATTTACTCAAGTAAAAATATCTGTGTTTAAGTTGTCTTTATTTCCACTAATAATCTCCTGCTTTAACTTAAAAAAAAGAACAAAAAGAAGCCGTAAGGACAAAAGGCTACCTAAATTAATAAGACATAATAAGATCTCTACTTACAGACTTAAGGTCAATTGTGAATAACTTGGTTTTCTGGTATAATGAGATGGACAAATTCTTTATTCCCTACAGGAGATTTTGTTAAAAGTAAATCGACAAGCCGGACATGGTGGCGCATGCTTGTAATCCCAGTACTGGGAGGCTGAGGAAGGAGGATCGCAGGTTCACAGCCAGCCTCAGCTACTTAGTGAGGCCCTCCGCAACTTAGTGAGCCCCTGTTTCAAAATAAAGAATTAAAAATAGGGCTAGGGTGTAGCTCGGAGGCAGAATGCCCCTGGGTTCAATCCCCAGTACCGCAAAAAAAAAGTAAATTGACTTTAATAAGCTGTTTAAAGTACAGCATAAGACTCTGAGAGCAAACTAAATGAAATAGAGAAAAACAATTAAAAATCAACAAAACTAAGAGTTATTTTTTGGTTTTGCTTTTGTTTTTTGAAGATAGACAAAACTAACAAACCCTTAGCTAGAGTAAAGGTTCCATGTGAAGAACCAGAGTCTACCTTGGTCAGGTACCCACCCTACCTCCAAGCCAGAAAAAACACAAAGTGAGGCTCCCAGCACCAGACTGATGGCCAGGCAGGCATAAATTGGTCATGGACCACAGGGCATCTGCGGGTGTAAGCAAGTTTCCCGCATGAGGGACCCACTGGTCACAGGCCAGACAACTATGCCTTAGGTCAGCCACCAGATATGACAAGTATTCCATGAAAGGCACACTGGGGACAACCACTGCCAGCTCCCTTCCATTTCTTGTTAGACCAAGCTGCTAGCCCCTCTGATACCAGAACCTCAGTTTAGCGGGGAGCTCTCCACAAACATTCAACTTCCAAGGCTGAATCAAGAAGAAATACAAAGCCTGAACAAACCAATAACAAACAAGGAGATTGAATTAGTATAAAAAATCTTGTAGTGAAGAAAAGCTCAGGAACAGATTGCTTCATCAGTGAATTCTACCAAACATTCAAGGATGAACAAATACCAACCCTCCTTAAACTCTTCCAAAAAACAGAAGAGAGAACACTTCCAAACTTCTTTTATAAAGCTGACATCACTCTGGTACCAAAGCCAGAAAAAGACAACAAAAGAAAACTTCAGGCCAATATCCCTGATGAATATAGATGCAAAAATCTTCAACAAAATAATACCAAACTAAATTTAAGAGCACATTAAAAAGATCATACACCACAACCAACTGGTATTTATCCTTGGGATATAAGGATGGTTTAACATATAAAAAGATCAATGTGATAAACTATATTAACAGAATGAAGGATAAAAACCACATGATTAGTTCAATAAATGCAGAAAAAGTAGCTGACAAATCTCAACATTCTTTCATGATAAAAACTCAACAAAATGGGAGGAGTTTATCTTGTCACAATAAAGGCCATATACAAAAAAATAAGTGCCATTTTTAATGGGGGGAAACTAAAGCTTTTCTTCTAAGATCTGAAAAAAGACAAGGATGCCCGCTCTCACCACCACTATTCAAAATAGTACTGGAAGTACTAGCCAGAGCTATCAGACAAGAAAAAAATTTAAAAGGCACCCACATCTATTTGTAGATGATCCTATGTAGACAGCCCTAAAGACTCCACCAAAAAATGCTGAAAATAATAAATGAATTCAGTAAAATTGCAGCATGCAAAATCAACATACAAAAATCAGTGGCATTTCTATACATCAACAATGAGTTGTCCAAAAGGGAAATTAAGAAGATGATCTCATTTACATTAGCAACAAAAGGGATGGATAAAGAAAATACGGTGTGTATGCACATTGAAAAACTATTCAGCCTTTAAAACAGGAAGGAAACCCTGCCACTTGCCACAGCACACTGGAGCTGGAGGACATTATGCTAAGTGAAATATGCAGGCACAGGATTAACCCTGAGTGACCTCACTGACGGGGAACAGTGGCTGCCATAGGGTGGGAGATGAAGAAATGGGGTGATATTGCCCAAATGGCACAGTTTCCGTTACACACAAATAAGTTCTGGAGATCTACTGTGACAATACAATACAATTGGTGACACAGTTAACAATACCATATTGTACCCATGACATTTGCTAAGAGGATAGGTCTTAAATTAAGCCTCACCACACACACACACACACAACACACAAACGGTGACTGTGTCAAGGTGACAGACATGTTAATTAGACAGACTGGACTGTGATGATCCTTCTACAATGTACATGCGCATCAAACATTATACCTTAAATATATATAATTTCTATGCCAATATCTCAATGAAACTGTTTAAAAATGGTACTGGAGACTGAACCCAGGGATCTTCTACCTCCAAGCTGTACCCCCAATCCTATTTTATTTTTATATTCTGAAACAGGGTCTCACTAAGTTACCGCACACTGGCCTTGAACCATCGATGCTCCTGTCTCAGCCTTCCAAGTACTGGAATTATAGGCATGTGCCACCACGCCCAGCTATAGTTGAAAGCTAGAGAATCCTTAATGAAAGATTTTAAAAAAAGTTTCCAAACTACAGATAGAGCCATACCTTGGTATCCAGTTGTCTAAATCGATGCCTCATTCTGCAAGGAAATTAAAAAAAGAAAGTGAGTGGGAGAGAAGAAGAGACTGAACAAAGGCTCTTTGGCTCTGTTTTAGTCTTTTAAAGGGCAGAAAACAGATCGTTTTCATTTTTCATTTTAATCAAGGGTCAGATGCATTTACCCTTTTGATTTTCTTCCTAATACCCCAATGAAGCAGAGTTTCTTTCTCACCCTAATTAGAAGGACAGAGAATAAGTGTTGCTACTGCTAGTGGGGTGTTAGAAGATGGCTTGTAAGGTCTGTCCCCCAATTCCACACCCAATTTCCTGAGGGATTCCTGGCAATCGCTTTGTTGTTCAAAGAGAAAGAGCTTCCCAAGGCCCCTTTCAATAGCTGTGTTGAGCCTCATAAAGGATTGGCTGTGCTTATATTTATTCATACTTTATTAGAGTGAATTTGAGGTATGTTTTGAACCCTAGGGAAGAATGACAGCTGTCGGGGAAGAATGGGAATCTTTGCCCCAGGGAAATCATGCTTTTGTAGACTCTATTACACACTACTGTGACTTCTCTATTTCTGTAAGATGGCTAATGACTGTGTTTATGAATCACATGGGCATTCATAACAACTCCATGCAGTTCAAAGATGATATTTAGGACTTTTCAGGGATAGCTTGTAACAGATCAGCCAAATTCTAATTTCTGTACTTCTGCACTACAGAGATAAACAGGCTTGTGGCCCTACAAGATAATTCCAATTGCCCATGACTGCAGGTCTTCCTGGGACCAGTCTGTGCAGCCCTTCTCTCTATGCCTCAAATACCTTTTTCTCCCCCAGGGCCCTGAAGGACACTCAGGATGGGGAGATGGGATTTCCCCTTCTTGAAAGGCTGGCACACCCCTAAGTGTTTGTTGTCTTCAATTGCCTGGATAATACCTTTGTGGGGATACTGCTCTACAATAGAGCTTTACAGAGCATGCGCAGGTAAGCTGCCTACATCCTTCCAGCTTATGTATACAAGGGGACCTTGCGAAGCGGAAATGAGAGACTGACGTACTCCTCTGAGGTGTCGTTGGCTTTCGTGTTGATCTTGACAAGGTAATTTTCCTTCATGACACCCTCCCATGCCAAAGTCTCGTTGTCCTCGTTTTTGAAACCTTGAATAATGAGAAGAGAAAGACATCCAAATGGTTTCATTTGCTGCTTGCTTCCTCAAACACCTGGTAGGCATTTTGTGAGGCTCTGGAAGTAGGAGAATTAGATCCATCCTGCGCTGGCTCATCTGACTAATGCTCCTTACTAGTGACAGCAGCAGAGCGATGGAATATTAATGGGTTTCTAGGTAACAAGGAGGAACTGGGGCTGCCTGCGTGAAGTCAGAATGCAATCTGCATTCTAAAGTGTCATCTCTGTGTTTTGTGACTTAGCAAAATCGTTCCACTAATGAATTTGGTTATCACATTTGATAAGCACTCCTCTTCCATTCTGACAACATAAAATCGCTAAGCCATTCAGTTCGATAATTACTCATGGTTTGCCAACTCTCGACCTTAAACCAGGGTAGAAATTCTGGAGGAGAGGAAAGAAAGCTGGCGGCATTGCTCCTGTCTTTCCGAAATGTGCAGCCTTGGTGTGGATCTCAAAGAAAATTCTTCCCTCTGGCCTTTCATGTAAGCCGGGGTGTGCTGTAAAATTGGGCTGGGATGTGTTCCAGTAAGATTCTTAGTTCAATTTCTTATAGTGCCTGAGTCTATCAAATGGCAGGCAAGCAAAAGGATAAACCAACATGTCACCTATGTTTAAGACCTTTTTTTTTTTTTTTGCATTACTGAGGATTGAGTTCAGGGGCATTCTACCTCGGAGCTACACCCCCAGCCCTATTTTTTATTCTTTATTTTGAAACAGGGTCTCACTAAGTTGCGGAGGGCCTCACTAAGTAGCTGAGGCTGGCCGCGAACCCGGATCCTCCGGTCTCAGCCTCCCAAGTACTGGGATTACAAGCGTGCACCACCATGCCTGGCTCATATGTTTAAGGTCTTAATGCAGTGGACATGGAACCTCCTCATGAATTCATGGGGACAGGGACGCACATAATGTCGGTGCAGGTGGCCACTGGAATAGATATATGTAGTTTCTACTTTTAGCTTACTGTTTAAATGTATTCATTCTCATGTTAGAGTTAAGAATTTTAATACCTTCCTGGATTTAAAAATGGGGGGAGGGAGGGTCAAAGATAGAACCAATATGTAAGTGGCCGCATCTAAGCAAATCTCATATAGCAAGTTCATTTTTAAATGGTGGTTACTCACTTTACAAAATAATTCTTAACCAAATTTTTCTCCAATTGTATTTTTCCTAGCAAGGTTGCTTCCAGGGTCTTTTCTTCAAACTAAAATATACACAGAAGCCCAAGAAGAGTACTTGAAAATTAACACAGAAAGGGCTGAAGCTCCCAAACACAAATGGGTAGAGAACAGGAATGACAAACGAATAAGAAAAAGTGGCCAAACTCCGTAACAGTCAAAGAAATGCGAGTTGACACAATGACAGAGCGCTTTCACTGATCACACTGGGAAATTAGCGGAGTTTGAAATACAATATTCTGTGTTGGCCAGAATGGGGGGCAAACAGGCCACCCGCATAATGGGAAAAGTCTGACCATTGTTATAGCTTTTAGAGTAATGGGAGATGAGAAGGTGGGGGAAGAGAAAACAGGTAACAAAGACTTAAAATATGCATATGCTTTAGAAATTTCTTTTCTAGAAATAACTCAAAGGAAAAAAAAGTATTAATGTGCTGAAAGCTCTTTATCATAACATCATATGCTAATAAGAGTCAAAACAAGATGGGAGTGGTTAAATTAACTCTGGTACATCCATAGGCCAAAATATTCCACAGTTAAAATTACTGTAATAGAGATTTTTTAAAATTTATGGATATTGAAAATGTTTACAATGTATTGTTAGCTAAATGAACAAACAAGATTATGAATATGAATGTATAGAAAAATCTAATTATTACACACCCACACAAGAATAATAAAATAATGCCAGAATTTGACAATATTTATCTCTGGATGGTGTGTTACATGCACCCTTGAACTTAACTTGCACTTTTCTGCATTTTTCAAATGCTATATAATGAATATGTATTGCTTTCTGAATCACAGAAAACAATACATTGTATAAAAATGCAATTACTGGGTAGCATACATTTTATTACTTGAAGATGCTCCAAAACAAATACCCAAAGTGAAAGTTTGGATTCTGCTTTTCTGAAAATTATTTGAAAAATCTTGAGTTTTCCTCCAAAGAAGGGCAATCTCAAAATTAAACTCATGACTTCCCCATTAGCTAGAGGCAAACGCAAGTACATTTAGGGAATGAATTGCCAGCTAGAGGCTCTGGCAATGGCAGGATGCTGTGGTTTCTGGAATTAGTAATCTCCAGGAAGAAGCGAATGAGCAGGCATGCTCAGGCAGTTTGGGAGTCCCCCGGTAGCAAACTGGGCTCCAATTTCCTCCCCTCATTACTGTACTATCACTGGGTGGAGAGGAGCCTGACCTTCTGCGAACTCTCCTTGCCTCTATTTCTTTGTTCCTTCCCGAAAACAAGAACTGCTGGAAGAAGGAAAATGACAACAGTTCACACTGTTTCTGCAATTACTGTGCCGTGGATTGTCACTTTCCTGGGGGCTCATCAGGGAGGCAGTTCCAGAGTAACCTGATTCATTTCTGACCCATCATTTTGCTTCCTTGAGCTGAAACTCCTTGTCATTCCCTGGCCAAATTGGGAGGATTTGTTTCCCATTTTATGTTCACATCCTGCTTAATCATTAAATTCATATGTGGGAAATTTTATCTTGCTTTCTCAACCCCATCCTAAATTTGGAGGGCTGATCTGTCTTACACACAGATTCCACCGATCCTGGGCTGAGTGCAGTGGCTCTCTGGGGAATGGACCTTTATCCTGTACAGCCCCTCTGTCCATCCATGCCCAACCTGAATCCCAGTACCGACAAGCAACTCACTATCTCACAGGACAATTCATTTCATTTCTAGACAGGCTAAGTATTAGACATTGCTTTTTCTTTATACTCAATAAAAAATTACCCTCGCTGCAACTTTTACCCATTTTTTCATTCAGAAAAAAATATATAAAAAATATAAAACTTATTAGCCTCCCTAACGCATTTATTGGTTCCCTCAGTCTTTTCCCAGGTCCTACGGACCTCATCTGTGACTTGGCTTCCAGACAGAACTAAAGGTAGTCCTGGGAATGTCACACGTGCCTCAGCTATTTAGATGTGGTCTTAGAGCATGCTCAGATTCCAGATCTGAACTTCCCACTCCTATCTCTGATTCCCAATTTATTCTCTTCGTTAGAAATGACTTACTTTGCCACCCAAGGCAAAATCCTGGGAATAAAGACAGCAACTCATCCAATTGCCAAAACACTTTCTTCAATAAAGGCAATGGCATGTGTGGAATAGTTAATGACATCCCAAACATGACATTTAATGTCTTGAAATAGTGCTGTTAAAAGAGATGACTATGAGGACTCTTAAAACTGTGACATGAGCTGAGAGTCGTCAGCACATTTATGTTCTGAAAGCCAGAGAGTAGGGGTCAGAGTGGCACTGTTGGAAGGTGGCGGTGCCACTGGGGGGGGGACCAGGTCGCTGGGAGATTGGCCCTAAAGGGGATGGTGGGAACCCAGTCTCTGAATCCCGTCCTGCCTCCTGGCTCAGGATATAAGCGATGTGCTCTGCCACGTACTCCCTGACACATCAGTCCCATGCCTTCCCCGGACCCAAAGCAATGGGGCCACCCAATCTGGAACCTCCAAAACAGTGAGCCCTTTTTCTTTCTAAGTTACTAGTACAAGCAACCAGAAGAGTCATGCACCTTGCTGAAATCAGAGCTAACGTTTCCTAGAAAATAAACTTCACAGAAGCAAAATCGAAGTCAAGACTCAACACTATTCCATGAATTCTGCTAGTTCAGTGAACTATTCGCATTATTATTATGTTCATCCAAAAGTTATTTCCCCAATAAGGCCCTCCAGCAGATCTACAATGCTTTCTCAATCTACTCTTTCTCTCAAGTCATTCACTGGTTGGCCTGATGCCTGATCTTTAGAGATGCACAGATGTGAGCAGTGAACTGCCTATGGATCATCCCCTCCTGTTGTGATACGGACCATACATGCTTCCCTGAGATTAATCACTGCTTCTGAACCCAGCACCAATGGATACACCACTCACAGCAGGCAGAAGATTCCATGTTTTTCGCCTTGCAGCAACACTTGAAACACTTCTTCACCACCATGTAGAAGTAGGCGAAGACAACGAAAGGGAAGGGGATGTTGAGGCGGCTGCAGTACTCCTGCACCAGGAAGTACCTCTGGAACTTCCAGACCTGGTCGTTGTTCTCCTGGACGGTGCCCACAGTGTAGCTGGAAGGACACAGAAGGCCAAGTCTTAGAGATCTGCGTGCGTGCATCATTCCACCGACAAACACAGTGACATTGGTACTATGCAACTCCTATCAGACTTAAGACCAGATGGACCGACAGCCCACACTGACACAAGAGCCAGAACGATTTGGAACCAGGCCATCTTCAGTTCCTGCCTTACCCAAAATGTGTCTGACTTTTGTTTTGTTTTTCTTGCTAATCACACACACACAAAATTCAATGAACTTTGAAATTACTATCATCATCATCATCATTTTTATTATTATCATTATTGGTACTGGGGATTAAACCTAGGGGCATTCTACCTCTGAGCTACATTCCCAGCCATTTTTATTTTATATTTTGAGACAGGATCTCCCTAAGTTGCTGAGGCTGGCCTTAAAACTGCAATCCTTCTATCTCAGCCTCCCAAGTACTGGGATTATAGACGCACACCACCGCACCCAGCTTGAACTGATTTTTAATTTCAAAATCTTTCAAGGAGTCTTTTTTCATCTGTTGTTACTGTGTTAGCTACAAAGAGGCCCAGAATGTTGACTCTCCTGGGAACAATCTGCCCCCTCAAACACATTGGATTGTAAACAGTCTGCAGAAACAGTTTGTGAGCATTTATCAAGCGCCTTAAAATGTTCATCCCTTTCACCCAGGGACTTGACTCACTTTGGGGAATTTAAGAACAAGGAGACACTGAGTAAAAAATATGTAAATGGATATACACACATGGCTATTGGCTACAGTCATGTAGGTAAAAACTGTTCTCATCCCTTACCCCAGGAGAAAAGAATAACCGAAATATTCAGTGCTAAGAAAATGTATCACGAGTTACAGTTATCAATATGATTTCAGTATGCAGCCATGAAAATTATGTTTATGAATGATTTTTATACTTTGGGGAAATGTTTATATGTTAAGTGAAAGTAATTAGCCTCAAACGTGTCCTTACAACATAATCTCACTATATAAATCACAACTCATAGGAAGAAATATATCAATCACTGATGCTGGTTGTCTTGGGCATAACAACGTCTTGGCTGTTCTTTATTCTCTTTTCCTTGTGTTCCCCAAGCATCACACAAGGAGCATGAATTACTTACACAATTACAAAAATGTCTACTTCATGGTACACTCCAAAACTGATTTACCAATACTTTCCCAGTTACAAACTGAACCAAAACTGTAAAATAGGTAAAACTTATTATATACAATGCTATTCTAAGCAGTCTACTTATGTTAATTGATTTAATCTACAAATAACTCTCTAAATCCTATTATCATCTACAATTAACAGGTCAGTAGACAAGCACAATAAGGATAATTGTCTGAGTCCCCCAATCAGGGAGTGTGGAAGCCAGGATTTGGACCCAGAAATCCAGTCCAGTATCTTTCTCTGTCTCAGCAGAGTGAAACGTGAAATGTTTTAATAGCGATGCTCAAGTTTTTAAATTTTTTTAAAAAAGGATTTCAGCTGTGCTCTATTTCAAAAGGATTAGAAGACTTAGCATTTTTGATAACTACAAAGCATTTTACAATTTGTACCAACTGCCTCTTTAAACAGGGTGAGGTGTTTAAGGCTAAAGAATTAGTGTTTATCGAACATCTACTGTCCATAAACAAGCCCCTCTACTTGGCACGTAAAACGGTGACTTCACTGGTTCTCCCGTCAATCTTCTGTGGTAGATTTTTTAGATGGAAAATCGACAAGACTGTGTGACAAGACTGTGCTCTATTCCAGCACAGAAAACTGGGTCTAAGTTAGCCTAGCATTTCTTCCAAATGTAGGTCAGGTTGCTGGGAGACCAACGCCAAGCTCATCATCTGTCTTCTCTGGTCCAGGCTGGTTCTAGTACCTGCGAAGGGCACTCCACGCTGCTGCTGCCCCAGCAAAACAAATCGATGGACACACCCCAGATGAATGAAGTCCAGGCTAAGAACTTGCCAGAAATCACAGTTTACTACTTTGTGTCAGAACGGGCACAAATTATTGTCCCTAAAAGCATCCTAAAATTATACCTATCTAGTCCCAAATGGATTATACTGACTGCCCAAAACTCGAACAAGGAACAAGCCACTGCATCCACCTGAATGCATGGAGTGTTGTTTGCAGGGGTTTACCCCAAAGACATCCCTAAGTCCTATTGAACGGAGGAGCATTTATGATGCTCACAGCAGGGGGAGGCATCATCTCTGCAGGTGAGCCTCCCTCCCTTCCCCCCAGAGCTCAGAGTGGAACTGAGGCCAGGGAGGGGCCATGTGGGAAGAGTCGCACCTTGGTTTAACTGGCCCCTCGGACTCGGTGAAAACCACCTTGCATCTTCTAGATCATCAGCAATAGGGATTGGCAAACCACAACCGGGATCCAAATCCAAACCCCCCACCTGTCTTTGGGCAGCTCTCGAGCTCACAATGGCTAAGAAAAGCAGAGCGGTCCAGAAGGGTGCAAGGGCGTTGGACTTCGCTTCTTTGGACCCCCGCTGCCCTTCCAGAGCAAGTCTGCACGCCCTGACCTAGGGAGTATCTGGCCAGCACCTGTGAAACACGGCTTTGTGTTTGTGTCATTCTCCATTTCAAAGCGCTCTGCATCATATACCATTGTCTCATGTGTCCCTCAGGACAACCCTAGTGACTAGAAGGCCCATCCCGTTGGATGGCAGCATCCCTTGCAAAGGCAGATCCTGTGAGCAGCATTCTTTTTCCAGATGAATGGTAAAAACCTGCATCCAGATTCCAGAGGGCAGGAGTGAGCTAGCTCAGCACTAGACATCAATTCCTAAAAGCTGCTTTGTACAAATCACCCAGGCCCCAGGTCAGCCACGCTGACGATGGTGTATACATGGAGGTCTCCCTTCCCCACACCACAGCAGCGCCCAGTGTGACCTGAGTTCCCAACTCAGCCAACTAGACATGGCAGTCCTACAGCGGAGATGGACAACTGAGCACTGCATCGAACTGCCTTGCTGAAGTCATTTTATATTCTTGAGCCATTGTTTTCAATTTCTATAAAGACTAAAGTCTGTAGAGAAGGGCTTTCTGGTGCTAAAGCATGCGCAGTGCCCTTGGCAACCCAAGCATTGGAGTGGCTTTGGGGCCATCTCTCATGTCCAGAGTCTCAACCTCCCCAACTCAGATGGTTCTCGGTCTCCCTGCCAACCACTGGCCATCTGCGTCTCTACCAAGAGAAGCCTTCAGTTTCCCTTCAGTGCCACAGCTCCAGTGGCATCTTGTGCCTCTAAGAGTCCTGTCCCTAGTAACTCTCAGCTGGCTAGAGATGAGGTGGTAACATTGGTAGTAGATTCCTAAAACCAGCTGAGCAGCCTCAGCTGAGCAGGGAAGGAGGAGGAGGCAGAAGCCCCCTACCAAGGGTCAGAATTTCAGACATTCATGGAGATTGGAAATGTTACAAACAGGTAACAGACGATTAGGATTCAGAGAGCCTTGTGAATAAATGAAATCCAGAAATATATTAAAAGAATAATGTGACATGACCACAGAATGGAAGGATGACTAAATATTAAGGACATTTATAGAATTCATCATTTGTATAATACATCATAATACCAGATCACCAGATCAAAAGGAAAATCTGATTTCAATAGTTGCTAGAGGGTCTTCTGGAAATATCCAATGTCCTTTTTTGATCAGGGAGGGAGGGAGGGAGGGAGGGAGAGAGAGAGAGAAAGAGAGAGAGAGAGAGAGAGAGAGAGAGAGAGAGAGGAGGGGAAATGAAGGCTTCCTAATTTTGGGCATGTGCAAACAGTGCTGCATTTCATCTGTTATATCTTACAGGTGCAGTTTTACCAAAAAGGAAAAATGTGAAGGAATGAAGCCAACAATAAAGTGG
>PVJS01021697.1:0-21042 GCA_004027185.1 Glis glis
TCTTCCCCAGGCTCTTTTTGTTATGCAACCATTTTCAACAGAGAATGTCTACCTTGTGGTCCAAGATGGCTATTTATTCTAGGTTCCACTATCATATTTGGGTTCTTACCAGCAGGAAGCAGGAAAGAGGCAGGAGAAGGGCTAGTCCCTATCCCTCACACACTCCTCTGGACACACTCCTCTTTCCCTTTGTAGCCGTGGACCAAAGCTTAGTCATTCTGCCATATCCAAATGCAATTGAGGATAAGGAAACATGGTGTTTCTTCTAGGTGGTCATGGCCAAGCTTCATTATATAGTGAATATTCATGAATATTCTGGAATAAATAACACCCTGCTATACTTACATATGTACTTTTAAATGGGCTTAGGGAGATGAACAATTACTATGGAGAGTATAATGTGCATCACAGCCAGGAAGGAGAAAGCAGTATGGGGGTAACATTCTGAAAGAGATGCTTATCCCAATTGCATTATCCAGGCCCATAGTTATAGCAGAACCTAGAATTGCGGTTCTCTAGTCAACACTAATGAGGCCTTCCATGTGCTCCAGAGCAAGTTATTCACAGGTCTTGCCACACATCTGTCTAATTAATACACATTGAATGCACACACCTATAATCCTAGTACTTGGGAGGCTGAGACAGGAGGATCACAGGTTTGAGGCCACTTCAGTAACTTAGTGAGACCCTGTTTCCAAATAAAATATAAAAGGGATGGGAGTGTAGCTCAGAGGTAGTTCACTCCTAGGTTCAATCCCTAGTACCTCCCCCAAAAAATTAAAAAATAAGGGTGATATGCTCGTGTCAAGGTGGTCAAACTGATTGCATGAAAGAATTCTCAGTTTCTCTTCCTGCAAGAGCCAAATGCCCTTGCTTTGAGCACAACCACATCAACCATGGTTCTAGGAAGTTCTGCGTGCTTGCTATCCACGAGCACTCCTGCTAGCCCGGGGGTTGTACTGGTGACCCTGCTTCTCTGTGAGTGTTCTCTGTGCTCTCTGACAAATGCTCTCTTGACCAATCTCCTCACAGTCCCGAGGTCACTGAGTCTGTGACACTTCCTGTCCTATGAGGCTGGAGATCCCCTCCTCTGCAGGCACCAGAGCCAGAGTTGAGTGGGTGAGGGAGGCCCCACTTCCTCCATATGACACAGGACTGGAGAAGTGACCCCACTTTGTCATGGGCTGGTTTTAGTTACAGCAGACATGTCTTATCATACCCTAGTGGAACCTCTACATCCCCTCCAGCCAAACTCTCATGAAAATCAGATCACAAAGAAATGGACTTGGTTTGGCTTCTGATAACTCCCTGGGTTTTCTTAAGGGCCAGAACTTGATTCCCATTTATGAGCCTTTGGGGATATGAGAAATGCCTATGCTCAGGAGATGTTCTGGGGGGTTATAAGGCACTTTCTGCAGGAGACATGTTTGTATGCACCAAGAGTAAAAGTAGATGGAGAATTCTTCAAATAGAGCTCGTTCCTGCAGGAGAATAGTGTCTGTGCATCATCTTCATAAAGCAAGGCCACCAGGCAGCCAGAGGGCATCCTATGGTCCCAGCTGGAGCAGCTCAGTCATGGAGGAAACACACAGAGACTCCACTCCTTCATACCACATGAGAGTCAGAATCTCTTGTTTACTGGCTGTCACTCACAAATTCTAAAACAGCTATGTGCTTTCTTGTGCCAGCATCGTTTTATCAAACTTGTATACAATTTTGTAAGACTTTTTTTTTTGTCTTCTCTTTTAGTGTTGGTATCAATTTCTCAGGACTGTAGCCTACTTGGAAACTACTTTATATTTTTTAAGGATAAAAGTCTTTTCCCAGGCATGGTAGCACACACCTATAGTCCCATTACTTAGGAGGCTGACACAGGAGTATTGCAGGTTTGAGGCCAGTGTGCAGTAACTTAAGGAGACCCTGTTTCAAAATAACAAATAAAAAGGGCTGGGGATGTAGCTCTGTGGTAGAATGCCCCTATGTTCAATCCCCAGTACTACACACAATAAAAAGGGCTTTATTTTGAGATAATGTTATTCAATCTTTGTTCCAGTTAAGAAATACTAGCCTAATTAATGAAAAACATATTTGGAACTCTACTTGAGCTTACTCAAGATAGGAGTTATATAACAAAGCATTCCAAATTTTGCCAGTTGTTTTTTCCCCCAATTACATCCTCCACGTCAAATGATTTAGGAAAAAAATGTATTTATTTATATAGAAAATCCTCCTTTTTTAAGGAGAGATTTTTAAAAAATATTTTCATTATTAGATGGCTAACATGAAAATACTCATAACTGAAAAGCATTATGAGATGTACCTTCAAATTTCTTCTATTATTGACTAGAAAAATTTACAGAGTGAGAAAATACTTTTCTTTCTGCCTGCAAGCAAGGAATACATTTTATTCCCATGGAATGAAACAGGAATTCATTTTCTACCATTCAGTACTAAATTAGCAAAGGAAAAGTCCAGTCATCTGAAAGAATACATTCCACAAAGACTGGTATACCATTATTTTTTTATGAAATCCTGTTTGTTAGAACAAAACATAGCAAAACGGTCTTTTAGGGGTCTGCTTGCAGCCAGGTATGGTGGCCCACGCCTGTTATCCCAGTACTTGGGAGGTTGAGACAGGAGGATTGCAGGTTGGAGGCCAGCCTTAGTAACTTAGTGAGACCCTGTTTCGAAACAAAAAAATAAAAAGGGCTACAGGTTTAGCTCTGTGATAGAAATCCCCTGGATTCAATCCCCAGTATCTCATATATACACACACAAAGTCTACTTGCAAAGCAGTGTTAAAGATGGTTTTGATGATGCACGCTTTGTGTCCTAGAGAAACAAAACACAACGTCTGCAACACAGACCTGTGTAATGACACTGCTGTAGAGCTTCTCCAGTCACAGGTGCCTATCTAAATTTAAAATTAGATCTTACTAGCCACATTTCAAATATTCAGTTGCCACCTGTGGCCAGTGTGGAGCACTAGTAACACTTTCAGCTATTGCAGAGTTCAACAGGACAGCTCTGTTCTAGAGTCTACTCTAGAGTAGAGCACCTGAGCACCTGTTAAAGGGATGACTCAACACAAAATGAATGAATGAATAAATAAATAGATCCAAAATAAGAAACTGAGAGTGAGAGCAAAAGAAGGAAACAGAATGGGAGACAGTTTGAAATCAACAGGCGCGGTCTTGATATTACATATTAGCCCTCCTGGGAAGAAATTTCATAGTGGTACTTCCTCTTTTTATAGAGCTTTAAAAATCCTTTTTGTATTTCTTTTTGGTGTGTAGAAGAGGATAGGGAGTCATGAACTACATAGACTTATCTCCTTTGGAAAAACAGAGATACGGATAATCTCTAATCCTTGTTATTAGAAAATGTTATCAAACATCGCTATGTGCAAGTCATGGCGTTACCAAAATTAGCAGCAGATTTGGTTGAGAAAAGGAAGGAAGTCCGGGCAAAACAGGCTTTCTAAGCAAACAGACAGTTGAGGGTCCTAACTCACATTTTCCACACAGTTGCATTGTATACTATTTTAGAGCCACCTATCTTTCCATGAAACCCAACCCCTATTCTACAATGAGAAAATGGAGACCCAGAGACAAAGCAGTGGTTTCTCCAAGGATACGCATGATGGTACCAGAACAAGACCAGGGCGAGGTCTCCCTTCTCATTTTATTTTAGTCACATTACTACTATTTGCCGTCTATACTAGTCGAACAGATAGTCCAATCCTCCCTTTAAAACAACCTATATGAGCCAGGCGGGTGTGGTCTCAAGTCACATTACTTGGGAGGCTGAGACAGGAGGATAGCAGGTTCAAGGACAACCTCAGCAACTTAGCGAGTTTCTGTTTTCAATAAAAAAATAACATAAGGCTAGGGGTGTAGCTTGGAGGTAGAATGCCCCTGGGTTCAATCACTAGCAACACACACACACACACACACACACACACACACACACACACACAAATCCTATAATAATTACTTTTTGCAGAATGTATTATGATTAAAGAAGGCATTATAATTGCCCAAGTGAATATTTGTCAGATATCTTTTCCTGATTTTGTCTGGTCACTTGCTCTCTGACCCATTCTCAAAAGCCAAAATGATTCCTAACCCTCTGGTTGTCTCAGAAGGTGGATGGTCACCAGTGAAGTGCCCCCCTCTGAGTGTTGACCTTCACAACCAGCGTAACCTTGAAAAACAGGCAACTGGCTGGGTGTAGGGGCATACACCTATAATCCCAGTCCTTGGGAGGCTGAGACAGGAGGATCACAGGTTGGAGGCCAGCCTCAGCAACTTAAAGAGACTCTAGCCATTTAGTGAGACCCTGTTTCAAAATAAAAATAAATAAATAAAAAGGGCTGGGGTGTAGCTCGGAGGTAGAGCACCCCTGGTTTCAATCCCCAGTACAAAAGGGAAGGGAGGGAGAGAGAAAAGTGGGAGGGAGACAGGTATTTTTCAGTGCCCTGAGTAAATGCCAGGTAGGGTTCTCCCAGCTCTGGTTAGGTGTGGAGCCTAGAGGCAGAATTCCCCAGGCGAGCCTGAAGTGGACCTTGACCTTGGTCTTGGCCTCCAGAGTCAACAGAATAGTGGTTAAGAGCAGGGACTTTGTCTCAGAAAGACTTGACTGTCAATCCATGCTTATATGTGATTGGTCCACTAGGCAATCTCAGCCTCCGTTTACCTCATTTATAAAGTTGACCTATTTCCCTGTGGTTTTTAAAGGATTCAATTGGCTATGATATGTGACTGGCATAGTATATTAATGTCCAAAACACACTCTCCCTATGGAAAGGCATGCCATTATTAATTGGTCCAAGAGACACTTGGGTGCTCTTGCTTCCAACCCGCAGCCCTAGGAGTCCGTTTCTATATCACGGCTTCTCTCCCACCAGCTGAGGGAGCATTTCCAGTTTCAGCTCTCAGATGTTGCCATGTTAATAAAAGCATCAGACCACAAGGTGGTGCTTTATTCTAAAGTTTGATATCAGGAGGCTTTGGGAGCTGCAAAAAGTGAATGGCAAAGTGCATTCGACATCATTATCCAGAACCAACTCCTCAACCATGATACAAATATCCAGGTGGCTCCTGCCCTCTGTGACTAGTGACCAAGAAGCAGGAGCCACAAAAGGAGCTTCCAGGACAGGGGGGGTGGGAGGTGGGAAGAGCTGGTGCTTTTATCTGGTCCCTTTTCCGATAGCCTTATGCAAAACTCCATGTGTTTCCCCCAATTTCTGTGTTGCTCGGTCCCCTGGTGAGCAACAGTTCAAAGAGTACAGTGGCAAGGAGGAGGAGGGTGTGTCCTTGTGATGTTTGTCTTGAGGTGGCGAACAGTCCACTTCTCTTTGGCCACAAGTGCAGGTCTTCGGGCTCTGTGGGTCCCTCCTGATTTCAACCTGTCGCAACGTATGCCACCAAGACACACTGAGTAGACACCATACTGACAGCAGCAGTCTTGCCCATTGGGATAGCTTCGTATACAGAGGCCATGGACCCTTGGGTTCTACAACTGCAAATTGAGAATATTAAAAAAAAAAAACTGCCTCTGCACTGAACATATACAGACTTTTTTCTTTTGATTATTTCCTAAACCATATTGTATAATAACTTTTTATTGCATTTTCATTGCATTAGGTATAGTAAATCTAGAGATGATTTATGGTACATGGGAGTATGTGTGTAGGTTATAGGCAAATGCTATGACAATTTATATAAGACACTTGAGCATCTGTGGATGTGGATATCTGAGGGAGTTCTGGACCAATCCACCTCAGATACCAATGGACGACCAGTAACAACACCACTGCCTTGGATCAGGAAAACAGACCAGACAGCCCCTCTAAAGGACCCGTGGCCAATTTGCAGCCATCATTAAGAGGCAATGCAGAATGCATAGTCCTGAGCCCTCGCCCAGCTCAGCCACTAGCTGGTCATGTGTCTTTGAATAATTCCATGGATTCTGTTCATTTATAAATGGTGAAGAAAGAAGGCAAGTGGACCAGATGACTTCAAAGGTCCTCTTAAATCCTACAGTTCTGGAAGTCAGTCTCATTTCTCCAAAGAGTTCCATATATGTGAAAGTTTGGGCTATTGCAGAGGGTAGAAGAGCTTTATGGGGAGGCCCAGATAAAACCAAGCAAAGAAAGACAGGACCGGGACAGATTGGAAGGGCCAGACCTAGACAGAAAATACTGAGGAGAGAAAAAAGAGAAAGCTGCCGCGACGGGGCTCGGTTTCTATAACCTGGGATAAACATGAGGACAAATTGAGGTTTGGGTTTTTTGTTTTTTGGGGTTTTTTTTCCTGTTGTTATTGTTGTTGTTCAAATAACCTGTAAAGAGATAGGGGGAAAAAGGACCTTCCAAAATCTGTCAGATTTTCTGCAGATGTAACTGAAGGATTAGCTCCCGGATTGTTTTCTAGCTGATCCTCTGATAACAGCTTTCTGAAGGCTTTTGGACTTCCCTTCCCCAAGTTCTCTGACCTTTTAATCCTTCTGAAAATGACCTACCCCCTTTTGCTACTAATGAGAACCAAGGAAAAGAAAAGAAAGTTTGCCAGAAGTCTTTCCAAGAACATTCCATTGATTCTCTCATTGCTGTGAAGGCTGCGCCCAACAGCCTTTCAACAAAAAATAACTTTAAAATCCCATTCGTGACTCACAATAGCGATGGTTAATAAACTACACCATGGATTCTTATCTTGTAACATTTTCCTTTAGTCTATTAATCTTTTGAGTGAAAGAATCAATTAGGATGGATTCCATTTTAATAGACATGATTTCATTTTAATTAAGAAATTCATAATTTTCTCTTCTAATAATGAAAATACTAACACTTGGGGGAAGGCAGAGGAGATGAAAGATGATCTTGGCAGAGCCAGCTGTTTGGCTCAGAAGAAATGCAAGAGGTTGGCGCATCCTACACGTTACTGAATTGACGAGGGCTGCCTTTGTCCTTCGGAAATGGCCTGACTCAGCTTCTTTGAATTTTAGGAAGGCTCTGGTCCTGTCATTTGGGAATCATATGACCTTTATTTATTTGACACTGCACATTTTATGGTTTTATAAATATATAAATAGACTCCCTATCTGGAGATCTAGTCAGATATATGCAGTTAGTAGAGACTACGATCACATTACCAGAAGTTTTATACATAGAATGTATACATTCTAAATTATACATCCTAAGAACATATAAAAAATGTGGAAAACTGCTATCTTTTGGGAAAAGATCAACAGTTTACCCCTTCTTATATTTAATACAAATACTAACAAGTTCTTTATGGTTTTAAGCTTATCATATGTTGTTAACTTGTATGACTAGGTAATGGCCAAGAAATTCTGACAATAGTCCTTAACTCCCTTAAACAAAAAAAAAAAATCACTAGTAGATGTTGTATTTCACATTCATCACTGAATACATCAAATTTGTATGAGAGATAAAAAAAAATGTACCGTTTGTATGTATCTTGAGTGGTACCGGTGAGTAAAAACTGAAGAAAGAAGTCAGATGAGAATATTACCCCAAGAAAGCAAGGTCAAGGTTACAGTGCCTTTAAATGCCACCTAATAACCTTCCATTTAATATAGTACATTTATGGACTTAACCTACAACTCCACAGATAATCACATTTTCTTTTGCAAAGGTTGTCTAAGAGGCCACTGAAAGATTTTCACTTTGCTTCTGTTCAGAGCACAGCCCTAGAGAATCTAGAAGTCAAATTACAGGTAAGTTCCAATAGAAGAAAAAAGAAATTTTTAATAGTTAAACCTGAGTAACCAACGTGTATGGGAGCAGCAATGAAAAAATGTCTTGAACAGATTTTTGTTGCATAGGACTCTTTTTCCATCAGTTTTCAGAATTTTTTCATTCCTTTAAATCAATGCTTTTATCGGTTTTTGATAATATGGATTTGACCTCCAATTAATCAAATCGGAGTTTTGATGGGTCATTGGTCTTTACAATTAAAATCCCAACCAAAGAATGCTGCTCCCAGAATCCCTTGAGGGCCCGGGGTGTTCAATTACCCGCCCTGGGCGGGAAGTCAGCGCCATCGCCATCGCAGAGGAGGAGGACCAGTGTGAGATGGCTGGAAATTCACCTCCAGTTCTGGGCTGCTTAATCTCAGGGCTCCATGTCTGCCTATAAATCTATTTTTTATTAAACTATAATTACACTTACATGGTAACAAAGCTCACATATTACAGCAAGTCATTTCTCATATGAAGAGAAGTGCAGACAGATGGCTGGAGACACAAGGAATCTTCTTTCGCTACCTTAGGCCGGTTGACTACTGTTTTGGTTCTGTGCCTTGGGCAAATCGTTTCCAAAAATTTCCTCAGTCTCCAAAAATCTCTCGCCCTTTCTTCCTACCATCTGCGACAGACTCCATTACTTAATAGAGAGGCACAATCGAGTCGATTGTTATTGATTCATGAGTTCCATTGTTTGCCAGTTTGCGTACTTGCTAAAATTTATTTATAACCCCCAAATCCATTCCCGTAACACTTTCAGAGGGGTGAACATTTCAAGTTTTAACAACATGCATGTTCCCAGCTGAGGCTGAACAAGGTGACATTCTGACTTCTTTCAGCTCTCTCGCTGTAAACGTGTCTTTTTTGCTATTTCATGTCACATCATTCACATTTTTGTGCTTTTGTTTTGTTTTTGGTTTACAATGGTCCTCGAGTATAGTACTGAAGTGCTATTAGTGCCCCTAAGTGCAAGAAGGTTGCGACGCGCTTCCCAAAATAAAAACATATTTATTTATTTATTTGTTATTTATTTATTTTTATGGTACTAGGAATTGAGCCCTGAGATATTCTACCTCTAAGCTATACTCCCAGCCCTATTTTATATTTTATTTTCAAACAGGGTCTCACTAAGTTGCCAAAGCTGGGCTTGAACCTGTGATCCTCCTGCCTCAGCCTTCCAAGTACTGGGACTGCAGGCATGTGCCACCATGCCTGACTATAAATACATATTTCAAATAAGCTTTGTTCAGACATAAGTTATAGTATTGGTGGCTGCAAGTTCAATGTTAATGAATCAACAATATATATTATATAGGGTGTCTTTAAACAGAAACACACATAAAACAGGGTCATGCATTGATTAGTTGATGAAAATGTTGTGAACAAGAAGGGTGTGGTGGCACACACCTGTAATCCCAGTACTTCCGAGGCTGAGGCAGGAGGATTGCAGATTCAAGGCCAGCCTCAGCAACTTAGTGAGACCCTCAGCAACTTAGCAAGACCCTGTTTTAAAATAAAATATAAAGGCAGTCACAGTGGTGCACACCTGTTAATCCCAGTACTTGGGAGGCTGAGACAGGAAGATCACAGGTTGGAGGCTAGTCTCAGCAACTTAGCGAGGCCCTTGGCAACTTAGTAAGGCCCTGTTTCAAAATAAAAATAAAATAAAATAGGCTGGGGCTGTAGCTCAGAGGTAGAACTCACTTGGGTTCAGTCCCCAGTATAAATAAATAAATAAATAAATAAATAAATAAATAAGTGCTGAGGGTGTAGCTTAGAGGTAGAATGCTCCTGGATTTAATCCCCAGTACCACAAAAAGAAAAATGGAGATGAAGCAAAAGGAGGAGGAGGAGGAGAAAGAGGAGGAGGAGGAGGAGGAAAGAAAAGAGAAAAGAAAAGAAAAGGTTGTTGCCAGGTGTTTGCAGCTACCTGGCCCTGTATTTCCCCTGGGAGCAACACAGTACAGTGCTCACTAACTCAGTGTTCACAGCAACCTTAAAGAGCTTGACATAACAAGGATAATAAGAAGCTCGTGAGTAATGAGGGTGGTGACTACCCTTGGGAACTCTTCTCTTTCCTAAAGTGCATATCTCTGCTTTTTGTTTTTTTTAAAGGGAAGCTAGAAAGGATGTAGTTCAGAGAAGAGAAAGGAATATTTTCAAAACCAGAGAAAAGAAGATGAAAAGTAAGAGGAACTTGTTGAGTTTGGGGAACAAATGTGTCTTTCTGCTCTCTATCTAAAGAGAGGCTCAGACCACAGAGACAGTCTTCCATTAAAGCAGAGAGGATTGTGTTTGAGTCTGGGGGAACATTTTGCTCATTGGGATAACAAAATTTGGGGACGTGGAGTTTCCATCCCTAGGGAGCTTCAAGAATAGAAGAGATAACTGACAGGAATCTGCAAAAGTTGCTAAGGAGAACTTGAAGGTTCCAAAACAGTCTGGCTTTGTACAGCGCTGGGGCCCCAGAAGTGTCACAGCCTGTGGGTCCTGCTCAGCTTTGAGGCAAGGTCCATGATTACAGAATGTTTCCCCCAAGAACGGAATGAACTAGTCTAATAGACCCAGGTAGGGACTGACACTGAGCCACTGGCCCTGTGCTCGCCAATAGTTTCCAGACCATGTTTCCTGGAAAACAAAGTTCGTTGGTTTTATTTCACTAGTGTGTGTATGGAGGGTAAGAAGGAAGATTAAAGATTAAGGGTATGTGTGTGTGTGTGTGTGTGTGTGTGTGTGTGTGTGTATAAAAGTAGCGATTTGTCTTGTTTATATTCACTTTTCAATTTTAGGTAAGAACATATTACTACCTAAAATTGAAAATGTTTGAAATGTCCTCTCACTCCAGGCTCTCTTGTGGTCCTCCTGCCTCTCCCGCACCTGCCCTCCCAGCCCATCCTCCCACCGCTAAACTGTAAACTCCATCAGGGCAGGGGCCATATCTCTGTTGCTTACTGCACAGCCCCCCAGAAGGTAATGTAGCTTGAGACATGCACGCTGAATAAACTTATGTGAGAGGCCCTCTGGGGTGAAATCCTGCAAACGTGCCTCCTTGCCCACAGAGTAAAGTCCAAACTCCTCAGGGTGCCATAAAAGCCCTTTGTGAGTCAGCTCCTACTTAGCTATCTAGCTGGGCTCCGCACCCTCCATCCCCACTCCCAGCGCCTCTAGCCACAGCTGTGCAGGTGGACAACAGGCTCGTCGGGTAGAGGCTGAACCCGGGTTCTCCGTGCAAAGTGCAGGCACTCAATCATCCTGCAGGGAAAGTCTTTGTTCTACTTGGTTGGCCTAGCAGGGGGCACCCTTTGCCATTTATCCACCTCAAGATGGCACTGATTTCTAATTTGCACAAGGACCCATGGACACAGAGGCATCTCTAAGTTCCACCATGCAGTTCAATTCCCAGATTCTTAAGGCTGCACCTGGCTCTTTTGCCTCTTACCTTAGCTGGCTAAACACCATTTCTCCTTTAGTATTCACCTTCTTCCCCAAACCCTCTTTCATTCTCACAATAGTTAATAGTTCCTCAGCACTCCATGCCTGCGTTTCATCTGGCATTCATTCATTTACTCTATCACTTATATGTCGAGAGATTGCAGATACTCCTTGACTTATGATGGGGTCGTGTACTTACACACCCATCGTAAACTGAAAACATCCTAAGTCAAAAATGCACTTAATTCCCTTAACTTACCATGCATCCTGGTCACTTGCTTCCTCTGGGGGCTGGGGCTCCCTGCAGCTGCCCAGCACACAAGAAGACATTGGACCACATGCCACAGCCTGGGAATAGATACTAGTTCAACATTCCAAGTATGGTATCTACCGAATACACATCGCTTTCACACCATTGTTAAGTCAAAACACGGTAAGTCAAACCATCTGTATTTATTAAGTATCTGACAGCATAAGGTGCCAGTGTATGGACACGAGTCCCATCTCTTAGAGCTAACATCTTGACAAAGACCATTTCAGGACTAGTGGACTCCAACTATTGGTGGAGTAAAGATGAGGTGTGGTGATCTGTGTGCCCATGGGAGTTTCTGGAGTTAATATAGATTTCAGACATTTGTGCCAATTTTAGTCACGGAGGGAGTAATAAGAGAAGAGAGAATACGTGTTTGTTTGTTTGATCTATGTCTATCATGTCAGCTGAAATGTATTGTCATTGTTTTGAACTAAAACAGGAGTTGTACACCCATTCGTGTAATTTATAGATCCATACACAGAGCAGAATTAGACATGGGCAAATATGGCAGAACCATGGCTAGTCTGGCCAACACCAGACTTTGAGTATGGAGAAACACCAACCGCCATTGTGTCGTTTCCTGGGGAAATGCTCTTTCTGGAGGGATTTTCTAAAGTAGATGGTTTCTATCCATTCCCCCTTCCTTCCTCTCAGCTCCTACCTCTTTCTTCTCAATTATCATAATGGTGGGAGTCAGACAGCCAGGAACAACTCCAAACAATGAGTAACTTCAGAGAGCATGAGTCTCTAGGAGAATATCAGACAGGGGGAGGGCTCGGGGGAGGATCCCAGCCCCAGGGCACACAGGCAAAGACAACAAGAGATACATATATTTGCTATTTTCAGTATTTGGGGGAACATAACCCACAAGAAGAGAGAGCCTACAACAATGAGAAGTCAAAAATACAAGACAGGGATCATGCATTTATGAAAAATATGCACATATAAATAAGACATAAAAAGAGAGATGTGATTCATTAGGGCAAACACAACAACACTACCCTTAGTCCTTTATGCAGCTCCTTGAAATGTATGCTTAAATAATATGCAATACAATCCATTTATTCTTCAACCAGTGTTTACTGGGTACTGATGGTGCGCTGGACATCATGCTGGGCATGCTTGCATAGTGATTAGCTGAGCTGGACATGGGGTCATGCCCTCACAGGGCTGCCGTGTACTGAGCAGAGCGGCGTCTCTAGGAATTGTCCAGGGGAAAGCTCAGGTACTATGACAGCGTCCCAGAGTGCAACATGCTTCTTGGTAGGCACAGGAAAGGCTCCGAGGCATCTTCTATAAAGAAACATTGTGTTTCTTGAGAAATACAAGCATCATGGTTAAGATTATTATCCTATTTAATAGTCACTCAAATTCCTATTTCCTAGACCTCACTCCTTCTATTTTTTTCCTAATTTGGCTTTCTCTGCCAGGTGAGTTAAGAAAGGTGGAAATTCACTGTAAGCCTTGCCTTCTGGCTTTTTAGCTATCACGAGAGTCCTAAATATCAAAGAGGGGACTCCAGGGTTTACTTTTATATAACTTTACATGCAATGTCTATTGCTTTTCCATTCACCTGCTTACCCACATGTCTAAGCTCCAGACATGTGCTGTACCCCGTGCTGAGTGTTCAGAGCAGAGAGGCTAGCTGGAGACACCAGGGAACGAACAAATGTATGAATAAATATCTAATTACGAATTGCAGTGAGTATTGTTCTAGGGGTCAGCGTTTTTTCATTACAGACAACAGGATCTGCTCTAGACAATTTAAGCAGAAATAGGTTATGATAGCTTTCCATCACTATGACAAAATACCTGGGACGATCAACTTAAAAGAAGGAAATATTTATTTTAGCGCATGGCTCCAGAGGTTTCAGTCCATGGTTGTTTGACCTCTTTGTTTTGGGCCTGTGGTGAGGCAGCACATGGTGGAGCAAAGCTGCCCACCTCCTGGCAGCCAGGAAGCAGAGAGGGGGAGGAGGGGCCAAGGTCACACTGCCCCCCTCAAGGGCTCACCCCAGGACTTCACTAACTTCTACCAGGCCACACCTCTTAAAGGTTACACCACCTCCTGATAGACCCATCAGCTAAGGACCAAGCCTTTAACAAATAACCTTTGGGAGGCACTAAAGATCCAGCCCATAACACAGATATATTAAGAATACAGCTCGCTCCATTTTCTAAAGAGACTTACAGGAAACAACCCTAGGCCTAAATTCCAAAAATCAACACTCGAAAGTATATTGCAGTGCTAGGCCCCAAAGGAGCTTCTGCCCCTGCCTAGGTGCAAACCCCATCTCCTCTGCAGGATCCCAGCCAGGTGATGCACTGTGCCCACCTGTGTTCATGCACTGCGTGTCACAACCACTTCCCCCAGGTGGCGCTCATGAGCACAGTCCCAGCTGCTTCCAGAGCCCAGTTGCAAGGCAGGCCTGGCCTCTGCCTTCTGAAGGAGATTGGATTTCCCGTGGAAGGAGCCTACCGAGTTGGCTACAGCCACCATGGGGAAGAGCGGGGAGCTCTCAGAGGAAATAGCAGGAGGCATTTGCTTTAGATTAGGTAGTAGAGCAAGGAAGTAACTGAGGAAATTCTTAGGAAGTAACGTCTAAAGTTAATGCAGAGGAATGAATAGAATTTAGTTAATCCATGTGTGCAAAGGCCCCCAGGCAGAACTTGACATGGAAGCAAACAAGCACATAAAGAAAGAAAAGATACCTGTGAGGCACAGGGAGCAAGGTCCTAGAAGGCCTGGAGAGGTGAAGGGGATGAGGGTGCAGCCAGTGGGGCCAAGAGAAGGATTTGGACCTTTATTCTACCTGCAGTGAAAGTTCAGGGGGCCTATAGAAGGGATGTGTAATTATATTGTAGTTAAACATATCAGACTAGATATGTTGCAATTTATTCTTTTTTTTTTTTTTTTTTTTTTGGTACTAGGGATTGAACCCGGGGCATTCTACCTTCGAACTACACTCCCAGCTCATTTTATTTTTGAAACAGGGTCTCACAGGTTGCTGAGAGTCTCACTAAGTGGCTGAGGCTGTCCTCCAACCTGTGATGTTCCTGTCTCACCCTCCCAAGCACTGGGATTACAGGCGTGGGCCACCACACCCAAGTTTTTTGTTTGTTTGTTTTTTAAATTTTAAAACAGGGTCTTACTAAGTTACTGAGGGTATCACCAAATTGCTGAGGCTGGCCTTGAACCTGCAATCCTCCTTTCTCAGCCTCCCAAGTACTGGAATTATAGGCATGGGCCACCACACCCAGCTTTTTTTTTTCTTTTAATTTTGAAAGAGGGTCTGCAACCCTCTTGTCTCTGCCTCCCAAGTACTGGGAGCAGTTTATTCTTAATGCTCATTTCCTGCAGGAAACAAAATATCTGACTCTAAGGGGCCTGGATAAGATTAGTTTTTTTTCACCTAACAAGAAGCCAAGAGGGAGGCAATTCCAGCTTGTTTCAGCCACTCTGCAACGTCCAGGCTCTGGGTCAGCATTGGCTTAGTCCTTAGGGCTGTTTCCTCACGATCACAAAACCGTGGTTGCAGCACCAAGCATCACATGCTTCCTCCACAGACGGAGGGAACAAGAAGAAACTTCTCCCTGGGAACCAGGAAAAGAAAAATATTTTCTAGAAACGCTCAAATCCCTTTGCCTGGGATTGGGTTCCCTTCCCCTGCTGATCTGCAAAATACACCGGGAAAATTATCTGACATGTTTCAGATAATATAGGCAGCCTTTGCCAAGAGAGGAGGAGGGAGTGGCTTTTGATAGAGAGCCACAGAAAATGCCAAGGCTGTATTTTATTACTGCAGTAAACTCTGCACACCCTCAAGTCACCCACACTTTGTGAGCACAGGCTGAGAGACGAGAGGGAACACGACTGGTGTCAGCCTAGACTTGCCTGGCCCGGGATCGCTCTAAACGCCCTGAGGCCTGAAGCTGGGGTGGCTGGAATAAACCCACACTTGTGTACATCAGTCATTGTTTTTTCTGTGCAATTGTGCTACCTAGTAACTCTGTTTATGAACTTATCCATAAGCGTATTCATGGGGTGATGAAAGCCCAGTGACAAGGCGCTTGCACTGAGCCTCACCATCGGCCACAGGCCCAGGCAGGGTGACACGCACCTGCGTCCACCTGGGAGACTGTGACAGACTCTCCTTGGTCCTCCTGGATTGCTACTTGGTCATTCGTCATTGCACACTAGTGAAGATGCCAGATGCCCTTCCCCTCTCGGCACTGCTAGGCGCCTGGGTAAGAGTCTACCTGGACAGCGCACTCTGTGATTGAGGTCTCAGTCTTGGAAGTGCATGTTAACCTCCTCATCTAGTTGCATCCTTGCATCATCTCGGATAGCTCCAAATGTCCCCCTCCCCCTAGGACAGCTAAGTCACGTCTTCTGATTACTGTTGTTTGGTACTGGGGTTTGAAACCAGGGATATTCTACCTCTGAGTTACACCCCCAGACCTTCATTTTATTATTTTATTCTGAAACAGAATCTCACTGCAATCCTCCCATTTCAGCCGCCCAAGCACTGGGATTACAGGCAGACGTGCACCACTGTCCCCGGTGTGGGTCAGTCAGCTGGTTAGATCTCTTCTCTAACTCTGTGCTCACTATGTGTATTATTCTGTTTTCAGTCATGTGGTGCTTAAGGACAGGGACACATGCTGAGAAGCTCATTGTTAGTTGACTTTGTCATTGTGCAAACATCGCAGACTGTACTTTCTGAAGCCTCGATGGTATAGCCTGCTACACACCTAGGCCCGTGGTATATATATGGAATAGCCCATATATATAGGGCTTTTCCACTGACTCCTAGGGCCATTACAAATTAAACAACCTGGAATTAAATCAAGTACAGTAGAAAATGATGCAATCAAGAGACATGGTAAACACGGGTTGCATGAGACAGCTGCCAGTATCACATGGCAGACTCGTCTTTTTTTTATCAGTAGAAGTACACTCTCAAATCATGATAAGAAGAATAGAATAGTAAATAAACAATCCAGCAACATAGTTGTTCATTGCCAAGTGTTGTGTGCTGGATATAATTGCATGTGTTGTACTTTTGTATAACTGCTGCACAAGAGGGTTGTCTACACCAGCATCACACAAACACAAGAGTAACTCACTGTGCTATGACATCGCCAGGATACTATGTCACAAGGCAGTAGGAATTTTTTAGCTCTGTTAGACTCTATGGACCACTGTCACATACCCGGTCTATCGTTGACCTAAATGTTGTTTGGTGAAGCATGGCTATAATAAGAATTTGATTAAACCATAGATAGAGCTTTGCTGGGGAGGTTCAATGGAAGGGGAAAGGCAGGTGGCCACGGGATATGGAAGGGAATGATTTTAATGATGATTCAGGGTATCTAAACTGGGTAAGCAAAGAAGGAACATCATGAGCCTCCTACTGAGGAAAAGGTGGCGAGTTCCCAGCATACCCACTTTGGAAGGAATTTGACATCAGCAGTAAAGATAAAGGCAGGTATATTCCATGACATGACTGTTTCTCCAAGAGAAAGCTCATGTGCCTGGGTAGAATATCGACCCGAGTGAACAGTCTGCTGGCCCCAGCTACAGCTGGTGATAAGCACAGAGGCGTTCCACATATTTAAAGTGACCATACTTCCTATGACTTCACAGGCACCATGAACCCGGGTAGAAGGAGACATGTACAGAACTCTTCAGAGTAGAATCACTCAAAACAGAAATCCCAATAGAAAAACCAAATATCCATCCGCAGAAACATATGTCTAAAGTAATTATGGCACATTCACGCCATAGAATAACATATGAACTAGAGCTATGGCCAGCAAGGCTGATATCACAGGGCACTATTCTACACACCAAAGATGGATACAAGGGATGGAGCAGATGTCCAGAAAGCCTGGCCAATCCCATGAAGACCTTCACAGCTTTCAAATTGATCTCTGAATGGCATCATCTATAAGATGAAAAAGTCAACTGATCTCTAAGATCTTCTTTAGTCCTAAAATACATTAAATTCTAAAAATTTACCTGGGGACATCATTACTAAAATTGACATGCAGTATCTCTGTCTACACAGACACATAATGAGAGCCTCGCAACATAGCGCATGATTGCTAAGTTAACAATACACCTTGAAGTGGTGGAGAGTAGAGGTTATGAGTCATGCTATCTGATATCATAAGCTTTTATTGTACATAACAGTTCCTTAGTAAATAATATACCAGCTTTAAAGATAGTTGAGAAATGTTTTAGAATAAATATGATGAAATGATGTAGGATTATAAAAGCCACTTTATAATCTTAATAAACTCCTAATAAAACATAGGTCTTAAAAGGCAAAAGTTCTCCAGCAGCATCAAATAAGGAAAGGGCGTAGCATTATGTCACAAACATTAAAACGTAGTGTCCAAGCTGGGCATGGTGGTGCACCCCTGTAACCCCAGGACTTTGGACACTAAGACAGGATGATCACAGGTTCAAGACTAGCCTCAGAAACTTAGCAAGACTTTCAGCAATCTAGCAAGACCCTGCTTCAACACAATAAATAAATAAATAAAAATTTTAAAAAGGTGGGGATGTAGCTCAGAGGTAGAATGCCCCTGGGTTCAATCCCCAGTGCCACACACACAAAAAAATAGAAACAGAAGATTCTGGAGTACTGTGGTTCTAAGTACCTCCATCCCTGGGAGTATATTAAGAAGAGAAGGTCAGACAATGTCCTGAGAGTCTCATAATATAATTTTGACAAAAGTTGACCAAAGGTGATAAGATAGTCTTGGGATATCTCAGGAATGTGCTATGATTTGAATAAGTATCTCCCAATGGCCCAAGTGTTGAAGGCTTGGCCCCAGCCTGTGGTGCTATTAGGAGTGGTGGAGCTGTTAGGAGGTGGGGCCTAGTGGGAGGAAGTTAGGTAATTGGGGGCCCACCCCGTCATCCTCCTCTCCTTTAGCTTTCTGCTGCTATGAGGTAAGCAGCATCCTCTGCCACTTGCTCCCCCAATGACATGTTGCCTCTCCACAGGCTCCAAAGTAATGGGGCCAACCATGGACTAAAACCTCTGAAGTTGTAAGCTAAAATAAACCTTTAGTCTTTATAAGTTGATGTGGCTCAGATAATTGTTACACAACAGAAAGCTGCTTAACAGCGTGGAAATCTTTGCAAAGCAGGGCATTAGCATTGATTCATAGAGTCTAAAACTAAAGTATGGACAGTCATCCCCCTGTATTCATGAGTTCTACATCTAAATATTCAGCCAATTGTGGATGGAAGATGTTTGAAAACACTTGTGTCTGTACTGAGTATGTACAGGCTTCTTTTTCTTGTCATTATTCCCTAAACAATCCTGGGTAATAACTGTTTACATCACATCTACATTGTGCTAGATATCATAAGTCATCAAGCAGTGATGAAAAGTACAGTACTGCATCATTTAATGGCCGAGAGGGGACACTTTTGAGAGATGCGTTGTGAGGCGATTTCTTTGTTGTGCAAACATCATAGAGTGCACTTACACAAAGCTGGATGGTATATAGGTCAGTCATTTGAAGTGGCATCTTGACGTCATCAAGAGAGGTGGTGACAGGAGACATGTGACGCTGCTGCCAGCCTAACACAGAAGACTGTTCTGCAGTGGACTTCTTTTATAAGTAGAAGGAATTCACCTAAAATAATGACAGAAAGTGCAGTATAGTAAGTGCATAAACCAGTAACCTGAACATTTACCATCACCATCAAGTATTAAGTACTGTACATAGCTGTATATGCTGTACTTTTATACAACTGGCAGCACGATAGGTGTGTTTACACCAGCATCACACAAACACATGGATAATGCATTGCGCTATGATGTCACAACAGCTATGACATCACTAGGCAGTGGGAATTTTTCAACTCCACTCTGATCGTATGGGACTACTGTCATATGCACAGTGTGTAGTTAACTGAAATGTCATTATGTGACATGTGATGAGATGAGAGGATGTGGATAGGTTCTATAAAAATATCATATCATTTTGTATAAGATATTTTAGCAACCATGGATGTTGATATCTGCACTGCTCCTGGAATAAATGCACCATGAATATTGAAGAGTAAAGCAGTTTAAAATATAGTGATCATGAAGCTAGGCATGGTGGCGCATGCCTATAATCTCAGTACTTGGGAGGCTGAGACAGGAGGCTCATAGGTTCAAGGCCAGCCTCTGCAACTTAGTGAGACCCTATTGCAAAGTAAAAAATAAAATAGGGCTGGGGTAGCTCAGAAAGAGGAAGAGAGCCTAACCCTAAGTCTAACCCTAACACACACACACACAAATTATATATATATGCTGGGTGTGGTGGTGGAGACCCTATTGCAAAGTAAAAAATAAAATAGGGCTGGTGTAGCTCAGAAAGAGGAAGAGAGCCTAACCCTAAGTCTAACCCTAACACACACACACAAATTATATATATATATGCTGGGTGTGGTGGTGGACGCTTGTAATCCTGGTACTTGGGATGCTGAGACAGGAGAATTTCAGGTTCAAGGACAGCCTCAGCAAATAGTGAGACTCTCATTAACTTAGTGAGATCCTGTTTCAAAGTAAAAATGAAATAGGTCTTGGGGTACAGCTTGGAGGTAAAATGCCCCTGGATTCAATTCCCAGTGAGACACACACACACACACACACACACACACACACACACACATATATCATATATTATTATAATATATCATTGTAATAATAAATCTCCAGTCCCTTAATGGTTTTTTGTAGTCATTCTCTATCGTTTTAGAGGAATTTTGGGCGGTGAAGAAATGCTTAATGAAGTTCAGCAACTTTTCCAGTTTAATGTCAGTTTATCTTTTTTCTGTCAAGTTTAAGTAAAATTTCATTGATATTTTAAAAAAATAAGTAGTTCTACAGAATTACCTTATTTTTGAACAATCATTTGACATGTGCTAAATACTCATCTAAATCTATCCATATATCTCTCCATACCACGCAGCATTCATTGGGGCTACATGTCATATTTCATTTAGCCTACACAGCATTTTTCTAAACAATTTTGAGAAAATATTTTTAACTGAGGGAGTTTCGAGTATAGTTCAAGTGTCTCACTTCTTTTTTTAAATATGTTTTTATTGGTGCATTGTAGTCTCACATCACAATGAGTATCAGTTTGGTGTTAACATACATGCACACAGCTCTTAGTGTCCCTCCCTCCCGCCTCCCCCCCCCACATGTAGCACTGAGAATGATGTTGGTATAATCTCATATGTACACATTGTTTATGATAGTAATTCCATAGATTCACTTCTTTCTTGCCCTTCCCCTTCCCTTGTACCCCTTCCCTTGCACTACTGAGGGTTCTCTGTTGTCATTGGAGTCCCTTTTGTGTCTCCACTACTCCTGAGGTTGCGCATATTAATGAAAACATATGACCCTTCATTTTTTGTGATTGGCTAATCTCACTTAACATAATGTTCTCCAGATCTTTCCATTTTCTTGCAAATGCTGTTATTTTGTTCTTCTTTATTGCTGAGC
>PVJS01021697.1:21142-31366 GCA_004027185.1 Glis glis
TACTGTAGTTTTCTGGTTTCAATCCCTTTGGTATGATACCCAGTAGTGGTATAGCCGGATCATATGGTGGATCCATTCCCAGTTTTCTGAGGAATCTCCACACTGATCTCCATAGTGGTTGAACTAGTTTGCAATCCCACCAACAGTGTAGAAGAGTCCCAATTTCCCCACATCCTCGCCAACATTTGTTGTTGTTTGATTTTTTAATGCTTGCCATTCTAATTGGGGTCAGATGAAATCTTAGAGTAGTTTTGATTTGCATCTCCCTTCCCTGATTGCTAATGATGTTGAACATTTTTTCATGTATCTATGTATCAAGTGTCTCACTTCTAACAGCTCGGAAGGTCAGACCATGTGGAACCACATTGCCAGGTGGCAGCCGTCTCTCTCTGAGCAAACCCTGTAACCTCTGTATTTGGCATGCCCTCTCTACTTCGCCACAGTTGCCACCTCTCCCCAGTGTGCCCCCAACAAGGAGAAGAGCATTCATTGTTATTCATCATGTAGCTTGTGCTGGGGTTCTTCTTAGAGTAGAGAAATATTTCTCATCCCCATGGGGAAAACCCCAAGGTAGACTGAGAACACTGAGCCCATCTCAACCATCACACTTCCTTTGATGCCTGAAGCACTTCAGTTTCCAAGAGAAGCTTAGAGAGAGATCTAGAATGATATTCACAGGGAGCCAATATTAATTTTTTTCCTTGAAGGATGTGATTTTGTGTGAGCATACATTTTTCTTCGTACTTTTCTGCACAACATGTTTTTCTTTATGGTGAAAATCCATCAGTTTTATTAAAATATAGGTGTTACATATTTATATGTGTATATATTAATACATGTATATGTATTTATAAATATCCATATATGCACACATAAATATCTGTGTTCGCATTGATTCGTTACTTGAAACAGATCAATACATGTGAAGCACTAAGTATCTGGAAAGTGCCAAAGGGGAACTAATAGGAAGTGCTTTTGGAAGAGAGCGGAGACCAGAACCCTTAACCCTTGGGTAGTCTGTGACCCCTCCTCTGAGTTAGTAAGATGGGGTTCTAGTTAATAATATTCATAATAACAATAATCCCTCTAGGAATTCTCCCAAATACCCATATTTATACATGTATATGTAAAAGTAAATGTGACTCATAAATGAGACATGAGACAGTCATTTATCATGCATTTTTTCAAGATTTCTAAATAGCAGCAGGAAAAAAAGAAAACCCCTGATGTTTTACTACCACAGAGGAAAAGTTTTTAGAAAGCAGGATTTATTCCAGGGGAAGGCACATCCAAATTAGGGAGCTATTTATTTTCCTTTCCTCTAAAGAAAGATAGACAAGGAAGTTCATTTGAGTATGTAATGAGGTTTCGGTTAAGTTGCATTTAATCAAGCTTCCTGGTATCATTTTCCCCTTTGAATTATTCAGTTCCATCTCCAGATGTGGTCCCAACATACTGTACACCAGAAGTGGTGAATGGGTGGATGGGACAGAGGCTGCAATGTCATACCTGTGATGCTTTTGAATTATCACTTCATCAAAGTTCTTCCTTTTTCTAAAACTCAACCTGCAATATTGATGTTTTCTGTACTACAATCAACCTTAGCAACTATAGACGACTCTGACCAAGCTGAATTAGGTAATAAGTAAAAATCACAAAGCACAATAGCCACAGAAATTGAAATTTCGTATTTCGAAGAGATTACCTACTTTAAAACTATATCAGCTAATCAAAGGCTGTTTCTTCTCTTGATGGTCATGGTAAGAAAGCTACGAAGCATTCGGACGAAGGCCTAACATCATTTGTTAATCCTGTCTTTGTATTTCATTTCTGTGTTTTTCTGTTCTGCCGATGATCTTATCCCTTCCTTCCCTGGTCCCCTAAGGCCAGGACTGTGCTTCACACAGCCTAGGAGCTTAGTTCTTGGTAAATACCAGTTCCCATTTATCAACATCTCCTTTTAGAAAAGATAAATTGTTGTTTGCCCTGCATCAAAGTTTCCTTACAGGCTTTATCACCAAATGTTCAGTTGTAGATAAATTCTTAACCTCTCTACTTCTTGCAATTTTACAATATACAATAAAAGGGGGAAAAATCAGTATTTTTGATATAGGAAATTTTGATTATATGCATGAGGTAATTATGTTACATCAAACATAACACATGAAGTTTATGTTTTTATACACATTTAATGAATCAGTACAGGTAAAGCACTCAGTATGTGGCACACATTGCTCAATTCACATTAACTCATATTATTATTATTATTAGTAGTAGTAGTAGTAGTAGTAGTAGTAGTATTTATGGTACTGGGGATTGAACCCAGGGGCATTCTACCTCTGAGCTACACCCCTAGCCCTATTTTATTTTTTATTTGGAAACAGGATCTCACTAAGTTTCAGAGGGCCTCAGGAGGTTGCTGAGGCTGGCCACAAATCTGTGATCCCCCTGTCTCAGACTCCCAAGTCTGAGACAGGCATGCACCACCACACCCAGCTTCCTATTGAAAATTCTATTTCCTCCATACAGATCTATTTTTTCTTTACTGGAGTAAAGGAGACAGCAGTTATTTACCCTTTGAGCTATAAGATAACACCAACAGATAGAAGTGGCGTGCTTCGGGAGACTAACTGAGCTTCCCCTCTCTCCTTACTCTTTCACCAAGGACTGGGTTAGGAAGCTGGGGAGAGGGGCCTCCCCACAGGCTAGCAGGTCCTCCACTGCTCGGGAGGTGCCTTCTTTGGCCTTCTTAAGTTGTATCCCCCTTGGGGAAAGGCCCAGCTCTATTGTTATTATTAATATATATTTTCAACAACTACTTCTTAAGTACCTACTATGTACTAAACACTGTCCCAGTATGGACATTTTAGTGAATCAAATAAAAATCTCTTCCTTCATGGAACTTGCACTCTCACGGGGAGATCAGCTGGTTCCATAAGTATGTTATACAGGATCCGTGAAGGTGAAAAAAACTATACAAATTAAGTGACAATGGAGCGTAAGTGTACTGGGGGGGTGGGTGTGGAAGGTGGCTGGCTTGCCATTTTGAATAAAGTGACCAGAAAAGGCCTTGCTGACCAGGTACAACTGGAATAAAGACTAGAAGGAAGTCACAGAGAAGAGCAGTACCTGGGAGAAGTGCGTTCCAGCAGGGGGAGCAGCACACGTGAGGGACAGTCAGGGGACGTGGGACAGTGGCAGGAGACTGACCGCTGCATCCTGTGGATGCAAACCCAATACTCACGCCTTTCCTTCCATACCACAGACCTAGGTGTGGGGGCTCAAGCAACAGAAATGTATGTCCTCCTGCTTCTGAGGGCCGAAGTCCAGGGCAAGGCGTCCTCACTGTTTCTCCTGAGGCCTCTCTTCTTGGTGTGTAGGTGGCATCTTCTCTCGTGTTCTCAGGTGGCCTTCCCTCCGCGTGTGTCTGTGTCCTCATCTCCTCTCAGAAGGAACCAATCAGATGGGATTGGGGCCCACCTTCATGACTTCACTTTAATTTAACTAATTTTTAAAGACCATATCTTCAAATATAGTCAATGTCTGCGGTACTGCTGGGGCCTTCAAAGTATGGGATTACAAGCATGCGCCACCACGCCCGGCCTTACATTCTTTTTTAAATTATGGGAGGGGGCATAGCTTCTGAAGGTACTTCTTAAAAAATATTATACTGGGTGAACTCTAATCAAGATCTGGAGTCTTCTGACCTGTGACCCTTAAATCTAGATTCTTGATTGCGAGGTGGTTCTGAGGCTGCCCAACAACCTCTCAGACCTGCCAGCCAGTGGCCCCATCGGCTTCTGGGCTGTGTCTTTGCAGTGATGGGGAAACATACCAAGCACAAACTATAGGAATTCAGTGGACATTATGGGTCTTTGATCTATTATTAACATAGAGAACTTTAAAAACCTAGGGGAAAAGATCAAGGTTACAGGAAGATATTAAGGGCGATCAGGAGAATTATATTTACTGAGCATTCATATACCACTGCACTGCACAAATGTTCAAAAAATAAACAATGCCACAGTTCCTGACAAGTGATACAAGTTCTTCATAGCTAGAGTGGAATGTAGTTAAAGCTATCTTCAGCAGGATCTATGGGAATCATTGCCAGAATTAAGACCTCAGGCTGAAATGAAGCCACTCAATGGGTGATCGGCGTGAGGGGCTTACCAGGTTCTCCGGGTGCCAGCAATCTCTGCTTATCAGGGACGATTTGTCTTACTTACAAAGTCAGCAGAATCTGAGCAGATTTTTTTAAATGCTTCCGATACTTTGATGTGACATTTTTTTCCATAAGATCCAATTTTCTCACATTTTACTTGATCAACGTTGGCAACCCCCTAGGTTTGTTAACAGGTGGCGTTGACAGGTTAATTACAGGAGGAAACGAACACACATCAGAGAGGTAGGGGAGCACTCCCACTTGAAGTCATCGTTAATTGTGAATGACTTGCTGCAGCCTCCCTCGGGCAAGGGGTTTGGACAGCACTGGAGCTGCAGAGTGCGGAGCCACCTGCGCTCATGCTGTGGCATCTCTAGAAACGTAGCAAGAACTGATTCGAGCGCATATAATATGAAAAGGACTTAAACACAGCGTGTTCATCTCCCCGGGCTGCCATAACTAAGCACCACCAACTGGGCGGCTTAGACAACAGGCAGTTAGTATTGTTCTGGAGGTTGCAAGTCCAGTGCCAAGGTGCAAGGTGCGAGGGCCATGCTCCCACGAAAGATGCCAGGGAGGGACGTGTCCCAGGTCTCTCTCCTGGCTCTTGGTAACTGCTCGGCTGACGGCAGCATAAGTTCACCCTTCACATGGCGTTCTCCAAGGAAACCAGCCATATTGGATGGAGGCCCATTCTAATGACCCCATGTTAACCTGACTACCTCTGTGAAAACCCCATCTCCAAGAAAAGGCACATTATGAGGTACAGGGGATTAGGACTTCAGCACGTGAATTAGGGAAGGACACAACCCATAACACAGTATTACAGTATTAATACTGTTACAGAGGTACAGATGATACAGATGTTTCTTAAATGTTATTCTGTTACTAATATTACAGAATATTAACGTGTTACTAATGTTACTAAATGTTATGCTGTTACTAATGTTACTAAAAATGTTGTACAGATGTTACAGATGTAACAGTATTACATCTCATTAATGAAAGCTCCAGGAGCTGAAATTGCAAAGGGAAAGAGGAAGGTGCCATATGTATTGTATGATAAAAATGTGTGCACTAGGCTCATGCAACTCTGGAAAGAAATTCTGACCTGAACATCTATGGGGTGTGGCCCCAGGGGAGTTGCTTTATTAATTGCTGAAAGGTAGGTCATAATTACCTAGCAAAATTTTTAAGTGACCCTTTAAAAACAAATTTATTTTATATACTTAGCAAAACATGTCATGTAGATGCAGGTGGTGGTGCACACCTGTAATCCACTATGATGGAAAGAAGTAGAAAATTAAAATTTGTCACTTCTAGTACCTAAAGTTGTTTTAAAAATTTTAGGAAACAAATAAGTATGGATTTGAATCAAACTGTTTCTCCAAATCACTGATTTCCAGAGAAATTTTCATTGCTTAAATGTAGAAGGAATCATTCTTGTAATGGCAGGACACCTTTGGATTTCTTCCCATTTCCTTTTATCTTACAAGTCAGCAAACGCTTATTTTGGTGGCGTTCTCGTGAGACCTCCATCCATAGCAATAAAACTGACCTATAGAAAGTTTACCAAAAGCATTATATATACAATAGGAGCAACTAGGAAAAACTTTTTTAAAAGTAACTTCTTCTGTTGGATATTATAAGAGTTATTTCTCAACTCTCCAGCTGAGATGTTTTTCAAGTAACCCTTAATGAAATCAAAATAAAATTAAAATAATTCTGAACACAGGATTAGCATCAAAAGAGAAAAGAAAATCAATTGTCAGAGAATTTTATTAGGGAGTTCTCCCCACCTCACTGGTGAAAAATGAACTATGTGCATGAAATCCATATTAATTCACTTTGCAATTCTCCCATACATCAGACCATGCCTTATACCATTCAAAGAAATGTTTGGTTTTTAAATGGATAAAAATAAGCTAGAAAAGGAAAAGCATGTGCTTGGAAATGCCCAAATTAATGTAAGAACATGAGAAGGTCTGTATCAACCACCCATGATATAATGTGATCCCTTCCTAGGAGTCCACCTCTGTCCTAGGTACATAGGATCTCAAGACAATGTCGACTAATGAATCCATGGTTGAGTGTTCATCTCTTGGTTCATGTCCCTCAATCTGGGTTGGGCCTGCCTTAAGTAAAGTTGTGTGCCAAGGATTATACAGAATCAAGGATGAATACCAGGCATTTTTCTGTATTGGTCATTTTATGTAAAGACATTTTGGGGGAAGAGTCATACAAATAATGGTGATATAGAGCAGAATGCAAATACCCCTTGGATTTTTAAAATAAAACAAAAAGACTTCAAATATATTCCAAGCATGAGGCAGATTATGAGAAGCTACATTTCATTCTCTTTGGGTTGAGGGATGCTTAGGTGGGACATTTAAGGAGCCTAACTCTGGGTCCCTTTAAATAGATTTGGAGTGGCATCTACAAATGGATACTGGACACCTCAGGAGAGCTACCTCAGATAATGGCTTCCTACACTCTACTTTCTCAAACCTTAACCTCCATTTGTGTGATCTTAATTATCCTGGAGTCCTGACCTCCATCTTTACAGCATTCTTTGTCTCTTATTCCTCATCTAAAGCTCAGGCTTTGAAACTGGATTTGGGATTTGCATTAGCCAGCTTCTCATTACTATAACAAAATACTTGAAGCAGGCTACTTTATAAAGTAAAGAGTTTTATTTTGACTCGAGGTTTTAGAAATTCAAGTTTTTGCCTTTATTCATGTGGACACTTCTGCCTGGATCTTTTATTTCCTTTTTATTTACGTGGCTAACTTATTCTTAAAGACTCACTTCTTCAAAATGATTTAGATACTCTCTTTTGGAGCTCTAACACTGTCACATAAATACTTCCACTAGCATGAATTGCCCTGAACTGAAGTTGATCTACTTACTACCTCCATCTTTCTAAACTTTACATTTTTGAGAGCAGATAATATATCGTTATGCATTTTTTTTAAATCCCTCATTTTTTGCTTAGTGTGCTTAGTGCCTGGCATTGAATAAGTGTTCAATGAATCTTCAATGCAATAATGATCTTGTCAGCTCCTAGCATAGCATAAAGCTAAATAAATCTTAATTAGATGAAGTAAATGGAAAGTGACACTCAGGGCAGCTTGAGGTTAATTAAAAGAGTGAGGCTACTTACCCAAAGAGCCTGGGAAAAGAATTCTCAGGCTGGTGGGGAGAAAGCTCCTCCCCTGTCTCTAGCAGGGCAATGTGTCAGGAATGGAGAGAGCAATTCAGAGCCATGCCTGGAATGGCAAGTGGTGATGGGAAGGAGGGAACAAATTGAAGCAGGAGTTGTGCAAAAACTAACCCCGCTAAACTCATTAAAGGGTAAGTGAGTTCCCATGAACAGGAAGAATAAGAGAGTAGTGGAGATATTCCAAAGTCATACATGAGAGACAATAGGACTGGTGGTTACATAGAAGAACCTGAATGCTTCCCAAGGCTATGCCTGGTCCAAACCCAAGAAGTCCTCTAGAGTAATTATGGAATGAAGAAACTGAGATTCTGTTGATTCTTTTTGAGGGCATGTGTAAATGGAAGGGTATGGGCTCATTGCCCTAGGATAGGAATTGGTACAGAATTGTGTGATCAGCTGAAACCAGTAATGTTAATACTTTTTCCAAGTCACTGACTACATTTTTTTTATTTTTGCTTTTTTTGTTTGTTTGTTTTGGTGGTACTGAAGATTAAATCCAGGGGCATTCTACCTCCAGGCTACAGCCTCAGCACTTTATTTTTTGTTTTGAAATAGGGTGTCACTATATTACTGAGAGTCTTGCTGTGTTGCTGAGGCTGTCCTTGAACCTGCTATCCTCCTGTCTCAGCTTCACAAGTACTGGGATTACAGGTGTGTGCCACCATACCTAGCTACACTGTGAGAACAACTAGAAGAGTAAAAATATAACTTTGGAGTCAGAGAGATGTGTTCCATTGGCCATTTTTTTTTTTTTTGCGGTACCAGGGATTGAACCCAGGGGTGTTCTACCTCTGAGCTACACCCCCGGCCCTATTTTTTATACTTTATTTTGAAACCAGGTCTCACGAAGTTGCGGAGGGCCTCACTAAATAGCTGAGGCTGGCCGCGAACCCGGATCCTCCCGTCTCCACCTCCCAAGTACTGGGATTACAAGCGTGCGCCACCACGCCTGGCTCCATTGGCCAGTTTTTCTGCATACCAGCTATATGACCCCAAAGCAAGTTATTGAACTTCCTTGGGGCTAAGCTCCCTGATTAATTGTGTTATTGTGGGGCTTATACTAGATGTAAAATTCTGGAAAAGTTCCGGCAAACTGTGATTTCGTTTTAATTAATCTATTTTAAAATATTTTAATTCTCTCTTCTCTTTTCTCTCTCTCTCTCTCTCTCTCTCTCTCTCTCTCTTTCTCTCTCTCTCTCCCCTTTTGTAGTACTGGGATTGAACACATGCTAGGCAAGCACTCTATCACTGAGCTACATCTCTCTAACTTGCCATCCTCCTCCCTCAGCCTCCCAACTTGCTGGGGCCAAAGGTGTGCATCTCTACACTTAAATATTAACATCATGCTTGCATGATGCTTGGAATTCCGTGTCTTATAGTTAGATATAGAATGTCTCTTAAAGAGCTAATTTAAGTTAAGTCCTGAGGGTTGTAATCTCAGCAGTGGATAAATCTGGGTGGTGGCTTGGGCTGCTGTAGTGTGGCTGGAGAAGTGTCCCTGGGGCTGCTCCTTGGGGATTATATATGGTTCCTCCTTCTCTCTCTTTCTTGCTTCTGGCCCCCATGATGTGTGAGCAAAGCTTTGAACTCTCCCTCTCTCCACTCCCCACCACTGCATGCTCTGAGATCCCCGGTCCCCGGCCTCACATGGACTGAACTCCAAAATTCCTAGAGAAACTGTGAGCAAATAAATCTTGCCGCCTCTAAGTTATGTGGTCAGGTCTTTGGATTATAGCAGCGAGAATGCTGGCTAAGACACCATGTAAGTCAAAATCCTTGTTTTTCCCATTTTGAAGATCAGACTATCTCCACATTTAACCATCTGGTCATTCAGTGCCTCTCTTCATTTATTCCAAATATATTTATTGAGCCCTTACTATATGCCAGACAATGTTCTAGACACTGGGGATACAGTGTGCACAAAAGAGATCAGGCCTATGTGCTCAGGGAACTGATGACTTAGTGGCTGTGTGGGTTCAATTTTGGAACAAATCAAGTGCTAATACTACAACTCGTTTTATTAGCCATAAATAAAATTTATCTTAAGTTGGGGATGAAAACTTACAATACCTGGATATTCTTTTAAATCTCCTCTTCCATCTTGAAGAATTTATTTTTCTCTTGGCATTTCTTCTCTCCTCCTTTCCAGTTTCAAGATCATTCTTCTTTTTAGAAGCAAAACCAAGAGTTACATAGTTTTGTCTTCTCTCGCTCACGTATTAATATTTTCTCAGCTTCCCTGGGCAATGCCTGTCCTCCTTTGCTCTTTCTTCTGATCTGAACCTATGCTGTTTTCAGAGCCTGTTTTACTTCTTCTCCCTTGTTCTGGTATATGAGTCCTGACAACACGCTGGCTACGTTCCCTTCTGTCTTTTGCAGTAGATGTTTTGAAATGTGAGTCTATGAATAAATATATGAGCTCAGATACCGTCTGGTTGGCAACCTTAGGGTTTGCTGCAATAGCCCTCTTTTCACTCCTAAAGGCATGGTATATTCATTCTCTCTCTCTCTCTCTCTCTTTCTCTTTGTCTCTCTCTCTCTTTCTTTCTCTCTCTCATCACACTGCCTTTTAGAACAGCTTTCCTAAAATCTAAGATCAAAATGAATCTCCAGACCAGTGCTGGTCAATGGTAGCCATCTATGCAATAATTACTTTTCTAAAAGTCACCTTACAAAAGTAAAATTAAAAAATAAATTAATTTTAAAAATATGTTATATTGCACCCCCAAAAATTAGCACTTGAACAGGTAATCAGTTAAAATTATTAAGGACATAGTTTGCATTCTTGTGTTTTTTTTTTTTTTTTTTTGCGGTACCGGGGATTGAACGCAGGGG
>PVJS01021698.1:0-31263 GCA_004027185.1 Glis glis
CTGGAAAAAAAAAAAAAAAAAAAAAGAGTAAGGGAGTCATTCTAGTTATAAAAGTCAAACAAATACAAAGGCTACTTGTGCCTTTTAATTTTATTATCTCTTTTCTGGATTATGTGAGGACTGCTGGGCTCTGATGTACCTAAAGCAACTGCCAGAGTATTCAACAGAGCAGAGCAGTGACTTTTAAATGCTCTTAAACCTTAATCTCGTTTGGTTTTCTTTCAAGTACTTAATGATTACAGAAGTCTTTATCAGGACTCCCTGGGGGTGGGGCACTGCCACCACATTCCTCTGAGCAGAGGAATTAAGGCAGTATAGCTTAGGCAAAGCCTTCCCAAGCAAACCAGCTCCTTCTCTCTCCAGGATATTCTCAGCGGGACTGCTCCAGGTTAGCCTGCCATTCAGGGACAAGGAGGAGGGAGCCGGCTTGGCCAGCCAGTCTCCAAAGCACACCTTCTCTTTAGAGTCAGGATTATCACAGGCTGGTGGGGCCTGGACATAAGCAGAAGGTCTGTGCTCCATCTTTTTTTATGCTGGGGGGAATTTCAGGCAGTCACAGTTCACTGGACCCTGTGGCTCATATGTAAGATGAGTACTGGGCCTGACACGTTAATACATCCAACTCAAGGTGAAACTCTCAAAAAAGGCCAAACTCCTGAGCTACAAAATATAACTGATATAGGCAAACTTACCAAGTGACAGAGTGAGCTCTGGTTACGGGATTTAGCATAATCGTGTAATTTTTGTGAAGTCTAAAATATTTTTCTTCTCACTTCTTAAAAATGTTCCTCCAAAGACAAAACAGGTTAACATTCACTTTACTCAATCTCTCGTTCTATTTTGGGGAACAATTTCAATGTTTAAGGAGATAACTCGACTGTGACTAGGCTGAGAAGATGGCACATCAGGAACAGGCACATGTGGCTGTGAGAAAGGGACTAATTCTTTCACATGTATTTTGAAGTATGAGCTGAAGAAGTATATGCAGTAAGTATAATTTTAAGGATAGTTGAGGCTTTTTTGGAATTTGGCAGGAATCTGAGAAAATCAAAGTTGACTGTAGCACAATAAAAATCACAGCCACCTGAAAGATCATTCTGATGAATTATTAATGTATCTCCTGAAGCAGCAAAAATAATTTTAACTATTTTTGATAGCCTTCTGAAACTTCATTACCCACTTTCCTCACTTATTAAACAGAATGTGGAACAATGTAATCTTGGCTTGATGGGGTTAGGTGGTAACCAGTAACCATAATAATAAGTAGCATTTACTGTGTAGCTACTGCATGCTTGCCTTAGTGTCTGAGAGAGTGGGTACTGTTATGATCCCCATTTTTCAAATGAGGAAACTGAAGTTCTGAGAGATTAAATAAAATTTGCTGAAGGTCACAAAGCTAGTGAGTGGTACAGGGCAGATTCAGACCCAGCTAATCAGTCCAAAACCTGTTCTTCCAAATGCCACATGGCTGCATATAGATGGAGCAGAGATGGGTAAGGGTACCCAAACACAATCATTAGGATCTACTTAGGTGGAGAGAATGGCTCATCTATTGGTATGGTTTTTAAATTATGTCTACTTATTTTTAAAATCATAGTCCTTTCAAGTTAGCTCTCAATTCTCCTGTTCCCTATAGGGCAATGTCACAAGAGCATGGGTATTCATAGTTTGAAAGAGCTCCTCCAAGTAATCATACCCCTCTTCTCTGGGTACCCACACACCACACACCTTTTTTATATACTGTAACTCTCTTTTCCTTTCTCCCTTTCTTCTTCCCCACTTCTCTTCTAAAAGAATGCTCAACTGAATGTTTACAAATGCCTCTGTTTCCTGCAGAGATCTGATAAAGAGAAAAAGATGTGAGAGAAGGATGTCATATCAAACCTTCCCTGGGTGGCTTTAAAAACAAGTCTTCTAAATCATTCCACTAGTGAGACTCTAAGTACTTACTAGAGTAGGTACCATAGAGATCAAATCTGTAATGCTGCTGTATTATATGTGTTTTGTTCTCTACATTAGGGTCTGCAAATAATGAATATGGATAATTAATACACTTTTTTAGAGTATTTTTAGGAGGCAAACTGTATAGGGGATAGTGAGCAACACTCACTGAGGATTGGAACTTCCATTCTCAACTCAACTCTGCCACTAATTGGTGATGTGATTTCCAGAACAATCTTAGTGTGACGTTGCATCTACTGTAAAGGGAATGAGCTGAGCCATTTCTTTTTTTTTTTTTTTCGCGATACCGGGGATTGAACCCAGGGGCATTCTACCTCCGCGCTACACCACCGGCCCTATTTTTTTATACTTTATTTTGAAACCAGGTCTCACGAAGTTGCGGCAGGCCTCACTAGGTAGAGAGAGAGAGAGAGAGAGAGAGAGAGAGAGAGAGACACACCAAGAGAGAGAGAGCTGAGGCTGGCCGCGAACCCGGATCCTCCGGTCTCCGCCTCCCAAAGTACTGGGATTACAAGCGTGCGCCACCACGCCCGGCTGAGCTGAGCTATTCTAAGGTCTCATCCAGATATAATTTTTTTTTTGGCAGTACTGGAGGTTGAACCCAGGGGCATGCTACCTCCAAACTACACCCCTAGGACTATTTTATTTTTTATTTTGAAACAGGGTCTTGCTAAATTGCTGAGGCTGGCATCAAACCTGTGATCCTCTTGTCTCAGTCTCCCAAATACTGGGATTACAGGTGTGAGCCACCATGCCCAGCTTAGAAATAATGCTTTTCGATTTACAGCCTATGTTGAGCTTTTAAAATCTGAGATTTAAAGCTATCACTTTTATGGCAAATTGTTGGTAACTGGGAAAAATAATTTGCATAGTATGTGTAAAGGGCCTTGTAATAGTTGGGGGGAGGATTACAAGGTAGTTCAATTACTGAGCACTAAGCAAGCAAGACACTAGGCTAAGAACACAGGGAAAAGTCAAGACTTGCTTTCCCGAGAGAAGGAATCGCTTCCCTAAACTACTAAACACACAGGCTTCATCTTTATCATTTTTATCTACTTAGAGGAAAGGCCATTTTGCTCATCATTTCACAGTATCTCTGGACCTCACAGTGGATGCTCGTATTTTGACCAATCTAAGCCCATCTTTGGCAAACACATACACATTTATGATTTTCTAGGGTATAAATTAAAAGGCCACAGGCACTCTACTGGGCTAGGATGTGTAAGCGAGTTCCTGTGCAATTCTGATCCCCCTAGATATTTAACCTTAATCCCTCACACGTATCTGTATCTATTCCATTCTCTGACCTTGAGACATAGGCTTAAGGCTCACTTTAAAAAAAGAATGTATACTACCATAGCTTATGAAATAATTGATTTGTACTACCACAGCTTAGGAAATAACCTAATTGAAATATGCAAGTTCTTCAGTGAGTTCAAACAAAGTCAGATCTCATACAAAGGCACTTTTTACACATGAATTACTAGGATCGATTTCTCAGGATAGTTTAGTTTATTAGCTCTCCCAAGAAATACAGATGCACTGATTTGAAAATGCATGCTTTCAACCTCCTTTTACAATTTTAACTAGGTCCTGAGTCTTATATACAACTCCTTTATATGAATCTTAGTTGCCTGATAGGAAGAAGATAGAACACTTCTCTTGGAGAAATTATCAGTAACTTACAGAAAATAAGGCTGAACACAATCAACTACCTATTAACAATCTTTTCTTGCTTTTGTATATTAACATTCAAGGGTCAGCATCTACTCCAGTACTTACACTGTTGAAATCTTATCCACTTGTTGAAGAAAGAACCCATTCCAACACTCCATTCCCTCCCTGCTCTGGTGAAGGGCCCCAGAGCAGGTCAGTTGTGCCGTGGCTCTGCCCTGGCCTTGGTTCAGTGTGGTGTGTGTTCCAGAGCCAGGAGCAGTAGAACAGACAAGCCAGCCAAAGTGGCTAAGCTCCTTGGGATAGGTCTTCAAGTTGTCATTTTATTACTTTGTAAATATTATTTCCACACCACCACTACCCATATAAGAACCTGGAGAGTCAAGTTTCAAAATAAAAGCATTTTATTTTGTTTGAGTCCGTCAAGGTAGACTGTTCCCACATCTGATCCTTACCAAAAGGATTAATGGTCAACATGATTTATATACTGTTCTCAAAACTATATATGTAAGGCTAGTGTAAAATATAGTAAAAATGTTAACCATTAGCTACCAACATGGAAATTTTCTTTAAATTATGATTATACAAATAAGTCTGGAATAAAAAAGTAAAGGCTTCTTTTGAGAAACTTAGAAGAAAACTGTGACCCCACAGCTGACGGATCCCAAGGCTGCCAACCTGCACAACCCCCACCCCCTCTTACGTTGGTGAGGACGCCAGTCTAAGAAGGGACAATTTGTCTCCAGCCTCTATTACTCAGAACTCCCCATAATTCCAGGAAATGGAAAAATAAAATATTCATCTTCCAAACTGGATTAGGGCCCAAAGCCTAAAGGATAGGACAGGCTCATTGTGTAGTCAACCCCCCCCAAAAGAGCTAAAAATATTTCTTAATTTTTAAAAAGAGGTGGAGCAAAAGGAGAAATGAACTATTTTCTAAAATCTCCTTGGAGCTATCTTAGCCTCTGTGCTTCATTATTCTAACACTGCTTTTTAAAGCTAAGGACAACTTAAGTACAACTTTAAGATGATCCAATTCATGAAAATAAATAGACACTCTGTATGCATTATAAATTTCAGGGAAATTGCAGAGTAAATGTATTTACAAAGTTTTCTCAGGGATGAAGTGAGGAAAACCTTAATTTGAAATTTTACATCAAAGCTTTACCATCCACCAAATTAGTAGTGGAAATCACTTAATGCTTTCTTATTTTTTGGTGAAGGGTACTAGGCAATGTCTTATTTGAAATTAACTATCTCCCCTAAGACACAAATGTATTAAAAATCTACTACAGTACCAGTAACACAATTGGGTCAGCCTTATGAAAAATAGTATTAACTGCCTTTGAACCAAATGTATAAAATATCTCTCTCAAGGCAGAGGCAGAGATCCACTGGTCTATGACAAGGAGCTCACAATGGTACCTGAAACTAAATCTAAACATGTATGTAAAGTCCAGTGCCATATTCCCAATGGGCAATCACTCTTTCCTCTCTAAAACCAAATGATTACCACATTCTTTTAGAGCAGCATGCATTACTTTATTTTATTGGTTTACAAAGGAATACATTTGCTTGAACTAATCTGATGGAGAATAATAATCCATATTTTCCTACTGGCCTCTGACTAACTGTCGAAGCTCTAATTATGCTGGCTATTTTGGCTTCTCAGAACAACGTGGACTTTTAAAGAACACATTTCATTCCACAACTTTATGCAAGACTGGGTAGTTTCAGAACACCTAGGTCCTAAGATGTTGGCAGCACACTTTCAACAGAGGCAATGTAAATTCCTTTACACAATAAACTAAGGCCTTTTGATGGAGAGACAAAGGTAGATCTAACAGGGATGGATGCCCATACTGTTAATATGCCCTCCTGAATGGACTGCTATTATCCTACTGCTTCTGCTCTAAATGCTCTTTTAATCACTACAGGTCAATAACAGCTTTTTAATATCTGTGCATCTTTAGTGTTTAAAAAATCTCTTATCGGACAATTGTGACCTGCACTAACTGGCAACTCATATGAATGTACAGGCATGGAAGGCATGAATTGCTACTCTCTTTGAATTTAAAGGAAACATAGGCAGATACAGATCACTTTGGGTTAATTTCTCATGGTTTGGGTTGGATATTTTTAAGAGCTGGAAGATGAAGATAGGAGGATGTTTGGGAAGAGGTAGAGCTTTGTGCCACCCTCCTGGTTTGGTGATACAGAAAGGATTTTATGGAGAAGGGAAACTGCTAGAGAGATGTGTTCAGGAGAGTAGAATCCACTCCCCTCTCCCCCAGCCTGGGTTCTAAGCCTGAAGAAGGGCAAAAAGACTGAAGGATTATCAAAGAAAGCTCCGTGCATGGGAGGGATGAAGGCATTCTTTCTAGAGTAAAGTAAATTAAAAGAGACAATCCACTTTAATTGGCTCAATTACAGTTTAACTAAATTCATCTGGTCTTACATTAAGGACACAAATCCTATGACAATCAGTCCGCCTTCCTTCTGCAGCCACTTCAGCCAAAGACCTCTAGACCACCTCAGAATTCTGTCTACACTCTGAAGCTGGCATCAGGAAGCTTCCTTTCCCGATTACCAACCCAATATCAAAACACAAAATTTATTTTCACAGAGACTATGTATCATAAAAATTACTGCCATTTGTAGTGTATTTTACAAAACCCAAACCCAATCAAGGTTTGGGATGACTGGCTTTAAATATGCTGCCCACCGCTCTGGGCAAAACCCAGGCTGGCACAGTTTCACAGAGGGGAGCAGCCTTAGAAGGAGGCATGTCCACAGAGAGCCTGCTGACAGGTGACAGGGAGGATGTTCCAGCTCCCTGATTCAAGTCCTGACTTGGTCACTAACTGGTCTGGAGCTCAGAGCCCTTCAATTTTCATCTCTGAAATGACAGTCTGCAGTGATTTTTTTAAAGGTCTCCTTCAGCTTTAAGCTGGTCACGAACTAATCGCATGTTACAAGTTCTAACTGCAAATTACAGAAAAAAAAACTGCAGAGTATTTATCAAAGTTCATGTTTGTCCTGGACTAAGTTTGTCAACATTGTGCTGCTATGGAGGCAAACCTGTTGCATCACATGGAATACCCTACTTCTGAGGGTGCACTAGAAATACAAGAGGCACTAGAAGGGCTTTTTAAATTTTCATCTTTTAAAAAAGTAAACAATAGTACCCCTCTTACGACAGGAAGTTCTCAAGTTTCACCTTTACAGTTTAGAAGTGCACTCAGAATGCCACCTGGCAGAATGGGGCCACATGACTGAATGCTGGGGGCTCTGGCTGGCTGTTAGAACCTTTTCATCACGCGTGATTGATGCGTTGCGTTTACAGCCTGGCTTTACTTTAAAGCCACCTCCAAGCCACGTTAGGGGGGCTGTTCAGTTCCCTCACTGTGGCTGTTCTCGGAGATGATTAACCAACCGTGTGCCAGCCAGAGGAGGAGGTCTGTGTATCACCTGCCCCTGTATTCACACCTACCTGGTGGCTTAAGCTCATGACAGCAGGCAAGTTAAAAGCAATGAGATTCAACCTCAGATCCTAAATGGCTACATTTACTATGACAGAAAAAAGAAAAACGAAAGAGCCTTTGACACAGCACCTGGTGGAAGGGGAAACCCTCCATCTCCTCCTACTCTGAACTTAATGTTGCAGTCCTAAGAGTTTCAAAGGTCTGCTGTTTCTCCCTCAAAAACACAGCCCGCTGGGAGGCATTTCTGGCACCGTGCACTCACCTCTTTGATCTTTGCCCTCTTCTCGCGGACCGCGGCATCGGTGGGCTCCCGGTTCTCCACTCCGATGGGAGGCACGAAGTCCATGTCCGGCAGCCCCCTGAACGCCGCCCTGTCACGCAGCTGGTCCTGGGCTACCTTCTCCTTCTCCAGCAGGATGTCTCTCTGGATCTCCTCGGGCAGCTTCTGCAGGGTCTCCTTGGCTTCCCTGAGAGCCCGCTCGTGGTTTTCGCGGATCCTGGCCAAGTTGTCCTCCAGGGCGGCCGCGGGGTCCTCGGGCGCGCCCTCCTCGCGGTACCGGGCTCGCCCCTCCGCCGCGTCCTCGGCGCGCGCCCCGGGCCCGGGCTTGTGGTCCGCGGGCGGCTGCAAGGCGGGGCTGGAGTGGAACAGGACTCCGCTGAGCAGCTTGGAGGAGTCGGGCAGGAAGAAGATCGCCCCGAAGCAGAGCGTGATGAAGGCGCTGAACACCAGCAGCAGCACGAACTTCTCCGTCAGGCGGAAGGCGGCGGGGCCCGACCCCTTCCTGCCGCCGAGCCCCCCGCCCAGGCCGCCGCCCAGGCCGCCGCCCGCGGGGCTGCTGAAGAGCGGCAACAGGCCCCCCACGGGCATCGCTCCCGCCGCCGCGGCTGTCCAGTCGCCCGGCGCCACGCCGCTCAGCAGCCAAACTTCGCCGCCGCCGGGCGTCCGCGGCTGCGGGGCTGGGTCCTGCGCATCCAGGCCGCCCACACCGCTCGGCCGGGCTGCGGGTCCCTCCCGGGGCAGCGACTCCCCGCCGGCTCCTCTCCCCGGGCTGGATCCTGTGGCCAGCAAGCACGCGCGACAGACCGCTGGCTGCAGCCCCTGCGGGAGACAGAACAGCAAGGCACGGTCATTACGGAACAATGATAAAGTTTCCAGCGGTCCCCGCCCTCCGCAGCCCCGCGAGCCGCAGGACAGCTCCCCTGCGCCGGGACCCGGCCAGCGCGGGCGCCGCCCTGGGAGCCCACACTTCGGACTTGGGGTGAAGTTTCCGAGTGCCGGGGTGGCGGGCTTGGAGCGCACACCTGGGGCAGGGCTGCTGGCGGACACCTCCGCGAGGGGGCGGCGCGCCCCTGAGCAGCACTGGCGCGGCGTGGGTGGGGGGCTCGTCAACTTGGCCCGCTCCCCATCTCCGAGGGACAGGGACAGGGAGAGCGAGCGGCGGCGGCGAGCGCGGCCCGGCGGCCTGCAGCCCCGGCTCAGGTGGGCGAGCGCCCGGCCGCGGGCACGCAGCAGCGAGCAGGGCGGCACGGTGCCCTCCGCCACGGCCCCGCGAGCACTAGCACCACTGCCGGTCTCGGGGCGGTCGGAAGCGAGGGCGGTGACGCGTCCGCAGAGTGACAGCGCGGCCGGGCCAATCTTGCGCCGCCCAGGGTCCCGCGGGGGTGGAGCCGAGGCGGGGAGGGGGCCGGGGCGGGGAGTTTACGGGAAGCGCAGCCGCGCGGGGGCCCGGCCGGGGCGGGGAGGTCGCGGTCCCCGGGCGCGGGGCGCGTCTGGCCGCGGCGGGGAGGGGGTCCGACTCGCGGGAGGCCCGGGGCGGAGAGGGGGCGGGCGGGAGGTCACTCCCCTCGGCTCGGGTCCCGGTCCTGGAGTGGCCCGGGAGGCGCCAGGGTGGACGCGGGACCTCCCGAACCCCCTTCCTGGGGCCGTGCCCAGAGGTGCAAGGCACGCCTGGAGGGGTCCCGGGAAAGGAGGGGATCGCAGGGCACTGGGTCGTTCTGAAGCGCGTCTTTTCTCCAATTACCCTCTTTTTACCCAAGGCAAGAATTCCCGGTACCCAGTAGCAGTTAAAGCCAAAGTCCGCGATCCCTGAGAGCTTTTGAGCTCTCTGGTCTGTCTAACATCCTTTCACATCCTCATAGACAAGGTGTTGTGGTTGCTCAGGACGCTTCCTATGCATCCTCTCCCCCTTAAAAAAAAAAAGTTCTGAGCCTCCCCCACCCACCCCTACTTTCGAAATTCATTTACCTCATAGCAGTTGGTCAAATTTTCCATTCAAAGAAGACAGTTTTATGCTGCCAGAGCTTCAAGCAATAAATTGAACACTGTTGAAATTAAGTCTTGGATCCGACTACTTCCAGCGAAGTGGAGGACTTGGTCCAATCGAGATTGTTTTCAAGACAGCCTTACAGTATTTGATATCTCAAGGAATGTCATGGAGACTGGCTCCACCTCCCATGACATCGCATGGAATGGCCCTGGCCCCTGGTGATATCACATAGAACCACTTTAGAACCTGATCAGTACACTCCCCTACCCGGGGGCGGCGGCGTGGGGGGCAGGCAGCATTATTTTCTGAAATGTGTTCCTAATTCCCCTGTTGCTCCCATCATAAAGGGTTATCAGAAAGGAAAAAAGTTGACCGACTTCCATTACTGAAAGAGGGTTTATGGAAGCCTTATTTTACCCTTCTCTGGAAACTTGGGTAGTTCTCCTTCTGCTTGTTGTGTTATAACAGGAAACAGCTGGGACCTTTCAGGAAGGTGCCCACAATACAGTTGTTTTCAGGTGCTAAACTATATGAGACGATGGAAAACTAAATAAAAAATCCTATTGCAGTTTTTACTTAAGGATTTCTTTTAGCCACATTATTTGTTATAATTGTTTGGGGGTTTTATTTATTTATTTTTGTAAAGTGAGCCAGTCATATAAGGTTCTTGTCAATAGGAAATTACGGTTTGATAAAGCCGACTTATGGCTTGGTTATTTTGATACCTGCTATGAAATTCTATGCCCAGAAGAGTGCAGCATATCCAAGCAGGGTAGTAAATTTAGGACTGAAAAATAAAACAATAATGATTTTTTTAATGATGGAAAGGTAATTTTTGCTTCGAACTGCATTTGTAGATTGTAGACAGGCAAAAAGTTTGAACCACTATGAAAAAATATTATTTGTTTCCAATAGCTTCCTTAAAATTGAGTAAACTCACGGATACATAGGATGATAGATAGATAGAAATGGGGGCTAATTACCCAAGAAGCCCACTGCTTTCAGAGCATTTCTCTCCATTTTTTATAATGATTTATCATTTTAAAAATAGGATTGCTTTTATAGCTGCAGGAATATTTAGTAACTTTAATTTTAAATTAATACTACTAAGTATTCCAGAAAAGTAATAAAATCTACTTTTTAGTGCATGTTAAAATGGTGAATGAAGGGAAGTTATAACCTAATTCCATTTTTAAACTCTAATTTTGATACCAAACCAGTTTGAGTATTTAATCTATTCCTTGTAGCAGAAACATTTAAAATTTAGCACCAAGATTTAAGGATAATTTCTCCATAAGAAATTTAAATATGATTTATCTATGTAATTTCTAGATCTTTTAGAGTTACAGCGACTTTTATTTTAACTCTTATGAAGCTTATTTTAAGATTGTTTTATTATCTTTATTTCTTATGAGACAGAGGTTTATTGTGAATGAAACCTGGCTTTAGCAATTTATTAAACAAATTAGCTTGGGTGGTTGACTGTACGTACATATTCAGGACTTACAGTCTGTGATAGGTGGGAGGAGAACCACCTAAGAATGCTCATATCTGGGCAAGTTAAAAAATCACTCTTAAGAGACAACAAATCAAATCGACCATGAAAACCTCTTTAAAATAACCACGCAAAGCCCTGTACATGCATGGTAAGAGAGGGAAGAGTAGAGAATAGTCAACAAGTGAAAATGTGCATATTGTAGAAGCAAAACCTGACACTTCACCTTGACTTCAATGCTACAAAGCACTTCATATTCTATTGTTGAAATGTTTTGAATCCTGAGATAAATAAAAAATAAAGGTGACTGATTCTCAGGTCATAAAATCTTGACTCTGTCCTGTAAGTCCACATGCCCCAGCCTTACTGATCTGAAGAAATGTCATGATCTTGGTAAGTACAGTAGTTGTGATAAAATTGCTATTTTCTCGTGAGTAGTCTAATGCAAACTTGACAACCTTAGTAAAGTTGTAGAAATTGGTCTTTTTAAATACTTGCTATATGTGAATATACCAAGGTCAATCTCAGTACTCTGTATTGGGAAGGGGGAAAATGGGGAGGTGGGGGAGGAGTGCACCAAGTGCTGTGTGCATGTATGTCACTGTCAACATGAGTTACATTAAGATGTGAGACTATAATGCACCAATAAAAGCACATTATAAAAATTGTTAAAAAATACTTGCTGTGCTTTTTTACTTGACTAGCCAGTCCTTCTGAAGTATGACTCCCTTATACCTTTTGTAAGTTGCTTGTAAACTTAATTCTTACTTTTTTTTCCCCAATGCTTATATCTCTGTGTCATCCTTTGACAATTTGTAAATGCTCCTGTTTCGAAATGAAAATCTTTAGCTGGGTGTGGTGGCACATGCCTGTTATCCTCGTATGTGGGAGTTTGAGACAGGAGGATCGCTGGTTTGAGGCCAGGGGTGCACAGTAAGTTATTGAGATCCTGCTTCAAAATGAAAAATAAAGACGGGCGTGGTGGCGCACTCTTGTGATCCCAGTATTTGGGAGGCTGAGACCAGAGGATCCGGGTTCACGGTCAGCCTCAGCTACTTAGGCCCTCCACAACTTAGTGAGACCCTGTTTCAAAATAAAGAATAAAAAATAGGGCTGGGGGTGTAGCTCAGAGGTAGGATGCCCCCGGATTCAATCCCCAGTACCAAAAAAATAAATAAAAATAAAATAGGGCAGGGGTATAGCTCAGAGGTATAACACCCCCGAGTTCAATCCCCAGAACAACAATAATAACAAAAGATAAAATCTTTAGAATCAAGTAATTAAAAAAAAAACAGCTGTAGTCAGAGATACTGTCCCAAAGTACAAAGAAATCCCCAATTTATTTGGCTACTTGGATTCCACTGTTTAAAAAAAAATTAACAAAGGGTAGATTTAACTTTTACATTAACATATATAAAGTGAAATATAATAATAATTATGAGCAGGGTTATGGCGGAAAATTGGTAATATTTTAATAGAAATTGTCAAAATAATAGTTTTATAAAATTATTACTTTCTCAAAAATTAAAGTGCAGAAATATTTCTTTAGTGGGCAGTTTCTAGAAGGTACTAGTTAGACACTTACGAAAAAATCCTCGTGAGGACTTTGTTCTCTGATTCAAAAATAAAAAGTAATCTAATAAAAGAAATGAATTTAATCTACATGTATAGTAATTACTGAAAAAAATCTTTTGAGGCAGGTATGCTAATCCCAGTACTTGGGAGGCTGATGAGGATCACACTTCAAGAACAGCCTCAGTAACTTAGCAAGACCCTCTGCAACTCAGTGAGACCCTGTTTCAAAATAAAAAGGGCTGAGGGTAGAATGCCCATGGGTTCAATCCCCAGTAACCCCTCTCCCCTGAAAATCTTTCTATGGGTATTTCCTAAGTGTCTTCAAATTCCAGGTCAAGATAGGTTTTTGCTTTTATTTTTAAAAATGTAAAAATGTAATATGCAAAAAATATTTCATTGTGAACATTAATATTGAAATTGCAATACTTCAATGAGAAACTCTAAATTTTACATTAAGTTGAAGGTGGGAATTAACTGAAGTTTTTAAAATAACTACCAGTGATATTGGTACTCAAATTAAAGTCTACAGTCATACTTGTGATACCCTTTTTATAGCTCTTCTTCAGTTTACTTTAGAGCTGCTTGAGTAGCAGATTATTTTCATAGAACTCCAATCACCTTTGGGGAGGAGAAGAGAAGGAATGGCTGTCAGGGGCTGAATCAACATGTCCCCTTTGTCCCTGAGGGGTCCTGTCAAAAGATATGTTTTTGTTATGAATACTCATTTCATAAATATTAGCAGGTCCCAATTTGAAAACATCGTGTCCCACAAGTATTCTTGAATTGGCCTTTTGGAACGTTCAGAGCATTTCTCTCCATAGAAACAAAGTTGTAAATGGTGCTTTGGCTTACCAGCCTCTTCTACAAAGACCTAACCCCCCTAGGGAATACTACAGTGTTGGGAAAAAATGCTGCAAAGCTAGTAATCAAAGTAGCATTAAATTAGAAAGTGTTTTATTCATCATGATTGTTGGGACCTGAGAACAAACCTTTATTTGAAAGAGAAGATGAAATGATAGCTTCAGAAAGGTTCTAACGCAGCTTTCAAGGTCATAGAGGAAGTTCTTGGGTATAGGTTTTCTTCCTCATGTGTTTCTTCAAACCTCTTTTGTTTTGAAGAATATCACTAAGTGCTATTCTTATGGTATGTTTTGGTTTGGTTTGATTAACAAAGGGACTGAAAGAAATAAACACAGGACGAGGTTTTCCTGAGGTAACTGTTCAAAGGTTTGAGTAAGAGAGGAATTTATTAGATGCATGTGCTCGGCTATGACAAGGGCTGGTAACTCACCTGTCTTCTGTGACTCCCATTCTTCATCTGCAGCATTGCTGAGGCTCTTAGGCTAAATGGTATAACTAATGTGTCAGGCACAGCAGACATTCAAGGAATTTAATTCAACACCCCTCCCCCCTTTCAAAGTAGAATTAACATTGGGAGTGGTGAAAGAACAGTGTATAGGATTCTTAGGAGGAAGATCCACAGAAGGGTGAGAGGGAAGAAATGATGGATTATGTAATTCTTCGTATGGTTTCCATTTTTCAACTTCTAACCTCTGAGTGACATCCGCCAGAAGAGAAGGGATGGACAGGCAGAACAGCCTCAGGTTTGGTAGGTGGAGGACTCTATGGATGTTTCTTCATTTGTATAAATAAAACAAAAATGTTTAACAGTGAACCAGCTTTATAGTTCCTAAAGCCTTAGGAAAACGTGAGCAATGACAAAGCCCCAAATGAGAGAATGACATCATGGGTCAGTGCTTGAAGAATCAAGAAGCCAGGCTTAGGGCAGAAAGGCTGGATAGAGAACGTTATCAATGACCATTAGGAACCCTTGTATATAAAATGTTTGAATTTTATGACTTGAGGGGAGTATACTATTTCACCAAAGGAAAACTTTCTGTGATCAGAGAAAGATATAATATTTTTCCTTCCTTCGTTGTTAATATACTAGATACATTTTTAAAGAAATAGCTTTTTCTTAAGATTTTTTTCTCTCCATCTCTGTCTCACAAAAGATCGTATGCCTTTCCAGAAACATAGACTCAGAAAAAGAAAAAAAAATTGTAATACATTATTCTGCCCAATTGAAAATATTTTTTTCATGAAATAAAGTGAAATGAAACCACATGTGCTTGTTCCTATTTTGGAGAAACTATCTACAACTATGGCTCGACAGCAATTGGCCTCCCAATTTCATTGCAAAATAAATATGTTGTTTGCACTCCATGTTCAGTCTTTCTTATTGTCCTTGAGAATAGAATTTTGTCTTAGCCCTGGGTCTCTGTAAGTGGATAGGAATTCACTTGTGATTCTTTGTCCACTGAACTTATTTTTCATTTTCATTCAGAGCATTCTCTCGGAATGTATAGATTCACTTAAGGGCAAAGGTAAAAGTAGATCTGTCTTGCATATAGTTCCTGAACAAATTATATCTACTGAATGTTTGACTGGTAGTCTATTCATTCAGTATAATTAAGACTGGTCTGGACTGTGGGAATGAGAAAGATGTACTGAAATTACCATAGGAAAAGAGAAGGGAAGGATTCCAAACCACTGACCCATGCATCTAATAGATTTAATTGGCTGGAACAGGCATGGTCTCATATATGGTTTCTATAAATTACTGGGCTTTAAATGGGATGATCTTGAAATGCTTAATCTGGCTTTTAGATTACAAGAAAATTTTTGACTATTCTCTGAAATCACTAGGCTCTTCTGTCTCCCCCAAATACTAAATAGTTGACTAAGTCCATTATGAGTCTATCTTCAAGAGTAACCAATAAGAAATGAGAATATCAGGTGCCTAAAAGTGCCATCCATTTTATTCTTATATTAAAATTCACATGTATCTCCATCAAGAAGTTAACTTCAGTATTCTTAAAAGTGAAAAGGCATTATAAAGCATTTAGTTTACTTACATAATCCTAGAGCTAATTTCTTTTATTTTATAGGGTAGAATAAGGGACAGTTAGGAAATTTAAATTAGTGAGACTTTTCAGTTACTAATGAGCTATATATAGTGTGTCATTAAGTAAGTACATTTTATTAAGTGTATATAGTTTCTTTGATCATTCTCCTCCTTTTTTTTTTTTTTTGCGGTACCAGGGATTGAGCACAGGGGCGTTCTACCTCCGCTCTACGCCCCCAGCCCTATTTTTTATACTTTATTTTGAAACCGGGTCTCACGAAGTTGCGGAGGGCCTCACTAAGTAGAGAGAGAGAGAGAGAGAAAGAGAGAGAGAGAGACAGAGAGAGAGAGAGAGAGAGAGAGAGAGAGAAGGAGAGAAAGAGACAGGGAGAGAGAGAGCGAGAGAGCTGAGGCTGGCCATGAACGCGGATCCTCCGGTCTCTGCCTCCCAAAGTACTGGGATTACAAGCGTGCGCCACCACGCCCGGGTTCCTCTCCTTTTTAAAAAGTGTCTTGAATCCATATACACTGCTAGTAGGAATGTAAAATGGTGCAGCTGCTTTGGAAAACATTCTGGCAGTTCCTCAAAAGGATAAATATAGAGTTACCATATGATCTAGCAATTCTACTCCTAGGTATATATTCAACAGAAAGGAAAATATATATGTGTGCACAAAAAATGTGTACACAAAAATTCATAGCAGCATTATTCTGAATAGCCAAACGGTGGAAACAATACAAATATTTAACAAATGATGAATAAATAAACAGATGCAATATAACCATATCAAGAAAGTTATTCAGCAGAAAATGGGATGCAGTATTGACACATAATACAACATGAATAAATTTTGAAAATATATTCTCCAAAATTAAAGATGCCAATCACAAAAGACCACATATGGTATGGTTCTATTTATATGAAATGTCTAGAATAGGTAAAAAGCTCTAGGGACAGAAAACAGATTATCTATTGCCTTGGGCTGAGGGGATGAAAAGATGGAGAGTCACCCCAAAAGGGATTAAGGGTTTTTTGGGGTAGTGGTGGTGGTGATGAGATGTTCTGAAATTGATAATGGTGATGGATGCATGATTCTATGAGTAAACTTTACTATTAAATTTTATACTTTAGGTGATTTTATGATGTATGCATTATAGTTCAGTAAAACTATTACAAAAAATGTTTTCCTTTCAGAACTGATTTATAAGAATCTTTCTTACTAACCATGGAATATCTTAAATGAAAAAGATATAACAAGATGAATTTCATTCACATCATATACAATAGCATTGTTAAATATTAAATAAAAGTAAGTAAAGAGTACAAAGTCAAGAAACATTTTCAAAAACAGAAGAAACTGCCACATTTTCTCAAATAAATACATATTTTGGTTGAATAATCAAACCAAGGGTATGTTTTTAAGTTATGAATCACTCCCATGTTGCACATTCATTCCTTTTAAGTAAAACATAGCCAAGTAATATAATTCATATTTTTGATATGTGGAAAATTACTATTAAGTTGACTCTACCTCATAACACTGTAGTAACCAAGATATTTCCAGTGGAACTTAACTTGTTCATAGTGGGCAGATTTTAAATGCAAGCAAAATGATTGCAGGGGAAAGAGAACTATATTAGAAATTAGAAGACGTATTTTTAAAACTAGCTTTGATTTCTATGGAACAAGCCCTCGACCTCAATTTTTTCTTCTATAAAACACTGGGGACTTCTCTTAACTGAAAAGGTTGTTGTGAAAATCACAATATATATCACATATGTACTGGCGGGTGCACTCTAACGTGAGGCATTAGAATAGCTATTACTAGCTGGGCGTGATGGCACATGCTTGTAATCCCAGTACTTGGGAGGCGGAGACCGGAGGATTTGGGTTCACGGCCAGCCTCAACTACTTAGTGAGGCCCTCCGCAACCTAGTGAGACCCTGTTTCAAAATAAAGAATAAAAAATAGGACTGGGGGTGTAGCTCAGAGGTAGAATGCCCCTGGGTTTAATCCCCAGTTCTGCAAAAAAAAAAAGAATAGCTATTACTAATTAATAACTATGAATTATTAAGATTAATATTTGTTAACATCTATTATTATTGCTATTAAGTGCTTGCAGAACCTAGCATCGGAATTCTAATACAATAATAATTGAGAAAACCAAAAGGATAAAATTCATATCTATATATCTATCTCCAAGATCCTTAAGAATTTAAAACATTTTGAAGAATCAACTACTATTCTATTTTTTAAAAGAAAACAAGAACTGGGTGTTGTGGTGCACACCTGTAATCCCAGTACTTGGGAGGCTGAGACAGGAGGTTCGAGGACTGCCTCAGCAACTTAGCGAGACTCTCAGCAACTTAGGGAGACCCTGTTTCAAAACAAAATAAAAAAATAAAAATTAAAAAGGGCTGGGGGTGTAGCTCGGAGGTAGAATGTCCCTGGATCCAATCCCCAGTACAAAAAACAAACAAAACAAAAGAAAAAGAAATTATGAATACTTAATAGAATATATTATCAAATTTATAGCAGAACATATATCTGAATCTTCTGTGTTCAGTTAATCATATCAAAACAAAACCATTATCCTGTAAGCCTTCAATAAGTAATGTTACCATGGAATCCTGAGAATTTTTATATTTTTCTGCTTACATGTAGCATTCACACCCCCAATAAATGTATATTTCTTCTCTTTTGAATTTTTTACTTTTTGCCTTTTTATTGTTTAATATCCATATTACAAATATAACCTATGTATATTATAGAAAATTTAGAATATTTGGACCAGCAAAAACCCTTAAAATTCTTCTTCTTTTATTATTATTATTATAATAATACATGTCTTTTAAAGCAGTCTAGTTATGCACTCAATATGTTCAAAAATTTTTTTTCTGGATTTCCTCATCCTCCCTCCCTACTTCTTTAAAAACATTATTTTCAGTGAGTAATAGCTCTCTTTCCTGCCTGACCTTGAAGGCAGATGGGGATGTGTAATGCTTTTGCTAAAACTCTAAATGTTCTCGTTTTAAAAACTGGTAACCAATGGGAAATGAAAAAGGTTCTATTACTGAGCTCTTCTTTCTAATCAAACAATTTTCTGTTTATTTTGACCACCTATTTCTTTACTTTCCCTTGATACCAAATCATTAAAAGGTGGCAACCTTTTTTTTTAGTACAAAGATACATTTTTATAAAAAAATTGGGGGAAATAAAAAACATTAAGAAAAAAGAAACCAGTTATTCTCACCTCATAGAAGCAATCTATTTAATACATTTTATATCTTCCTTGTCATTAAAATATATGCATAAAACCAAAAATACGTATACACATAAGTGTAGAGCAGCTAAATATTCAGATACAATTTCTTTTTCAAACTCTAGATATTTGGCAGGTGCAGGCAATAATTGGAGCTAGTATAAGAGGACTTCTCTTAGTATTGACTCTTCTTTCTTCTGGCCTATTCTGTGTTCCTTAGTAAATTCAAATTATACAAACCTTGTTTGGTTAACTAAAAAGATGTAGCTGCTCTTCATTTTTTTGTTATGGTTTACTTTCCCCTTTGTTTGGAAGCTTTAGTTCAATTAAAAATGTTTTTTTTTTCATTTTGTTTTGTCTTGCCCTTTGCATGCTTTATCCAGTTAGAAGAAACTGGCTCATTAGTTCTTCCCATTTCTCAAAATAGATTTGTTGTTAATTTCCCCTCTTCAATGTTACTATTTTTTTCTAAAAGATAAAGATTCAATTCTAGGCACTGCCATCAGTCTGCTTATGGCACATTTTAGTTGACCAATCTTTAACTGAAAACAGAGTCCTATTTCATTTCGTAAGTGCCTTGCTGTTTATATATTACCTGTAACAGATAAGGGAGTTGGAAATCTGCAATGCAAAGAGAAAATTCTTTGCAGAAGTTTTCAAATCTAGTTAATGGGAAACGGAACACTGGAAACAGCAAGTTGAAATTAGGCAATAAAACAAATGGAACACGTTATTTTCTATATATTTCCATTTTCTTCATAGCACAAGAAAAAGGGATGATATGAACTGTTTTTGAAGTAAATTTGTGTGTGTGTGTATGTGTGTGTGTGTGTGTGTGTGTGTCTTTGTATCTCAAAGATGTCTTGGCCACAGCTTCATTTCTAGCTCCTAACATTATCTCATCGTTAAGCTGGGTGCGGTGGCCCACTCCTGTAATCCCAGTACTTTGGGAGACTGAGACAGGAAGATCCCAGGTTCAAGGACAGCCTTAGCAAGTAGTGAGACTCTCAGCAACATAGCAAGACCCTATTTCAAAATAAAAAATAAAAAGGGCTGGGGTGTACCTCAGGGGTAGAATGTCCTTGGGTTCATTCCCAGTACCAAAAAAAAAAAAAAAAAAAAAGAAAAGAAAAGAAAAGAAAAGAGAGAGAGAGAGAGAGAGAGAAAGAATTAATTTTATTCCCTCCCTGCTACACTCCAACCTTAGATTCTGTGGTTCATAATTTCAATAAATGTCTTGCCAATGTCTTGCTTTTTTGTCTGTCTGTTATTTTGATACATTTCTGTGGCAAAACCTCCATCCTTAGGGGATGCATATATTTCTTTAGTGTCTGCACCCTGGCAGCCAGGCCTTAGTAGAAAAAAGTACAATATGGCAGACTGATTTCACGGGGATTGATCTCCAACCTCAAGCAGGCTCCAACCCTGCCTGAAGATCTTCCTGAGGCTCTATGGTCCATTTGCTTTCCTACTCTGTTCTGTCTTCAGAGCTTCTTCATTCACTTCTACTCTCTCCATTCCAGTGATTCTCAACTGGAGATAATTATGTCCTCCCCACTGTGCCCAGGGGACATTGGGCAATGTCTAAGAACTGTTTTGAGGGTCACAATTGGAAGTGGGCTGAGAGCGCTACTGACACCCTAGTGCAAAAAGGCCAACATCCTACAATGCACAGGGAAGACCCTCAGGATACAGGACTGTCTGGTTCAAAATGTCAAGATTCTCAGGTTCAGAAACCCTCCTCTAGCCTCTTTATGCTCAGCATATGTCTTTCTTCCTTTACATAGAACATTGCAGCCTCATATTTTCTATTTCAAACCCCAAACACCTTACATTTCTGCATCCAGCCTCACATCTTGGTACTAAAGACAGAAACTTGACTCTGTTGATAGAAACGAAGTCGAGTCAAATGGGCCTGCATATTCAGGCAAGGCCTCAATTCAGCTGAAGAGAGACAGCCCTGACCAAGGGACTAGGCTGCTCTCCAAACAAAGGGATGTGCATACTTTCATTGATTTCTGGGTGGACTAGAGTTTGGTAATTTTCCATTGGTCAGATGCACAATTTCAAAAGATGTTTCTTGTGTAAGACTCACACCACTGAGGGTCATGGTCAACTTGTCCTTGGAACTGCAAAGTTACTTATGTAGCTGATGCCATCATTTTGTGCAAACATCCTGGCTTTGTGGCTCTATCTGGGCCCTATGATAGGGCTGACGGACTTTGCTTGGGCCGCTTTAGCTACTGAAAAATCACAAGGATGGTTTAGAAGAAAACACCTATCAGCTTCCCACTGGCGATCATCCCCTCTACATTCAGAGCCAAGTAGAATCTGATTCAAAAGTGAAGGCTGCAAAGGGGACAGACATAATATGAAGATAAAGATCCCTCCCCAGTCACCAATTAGACATCGGCAGCACCAAGTGTAGAGCCAGTGTTTTCAGCAACAGAGGCCTTGAAGTCCCTGAAAAGTAACCTAGGCAACCGTTATCATCATAACCCACATGTCAGAGGTGTGCTGTACCGCAAAAATAGCGGGAGACTAACAATCTATTGTCCAGCTGTGTGATCTCCAAAATTAGTGATTTTCAAGCTGACTGAGAATAAGCAAAGCTAGAGGATTTGTTTAGGGTTTTCCCTGGTAACAATTCATTTTGTGCAAACATCCTGCTTCTATGGTTTTATCAGGGTCTCATGATGGGTCTGTTGAAAAGAGCACAGGGGTGGAGAAGCAATGCGCCCTGCTGCAAAGGGCCATAGTTTACTGTACCCAGGGTTTATTTCAACGCCCCAGCTTTTTGTCCCATCATGGTGGTTCCTGACTGTGTCACTGTTACAGTACAGGGGCTGTGACCTTCTCCTGGTTGAAGCCAAGTCCACCTCCTGTGCTTTGGATTTCAAAATTTCTCATTTTCTCTGTAACATGAATATCTACTGTTTATTCATTTTCCCTAGTCTATATTCTATCTTGCCTTCTATTTTCTTCTTTACATTTTAAACACAATAAAACAAGACAGATCTCCTTGCCCTTCAGGTACCGCCCTGCCCTGCCTCTCTTTGGAGCTACATTTCTCCAAATAGTGGTTAGTGATACCAGCTGTTGACAAGTCCTCACCTCCCACTCACTGCTCACCCTACTCCAGACTGGCTTCTGGCCCTATCACTCTGTTAAAATAGCTCCAGTGAGCGTCACCAATGCCCTTCAGCTAGTAAATTCCTGAGATAATTTTTAATCTTCATTTGACTTTGCCTCTTAGCCTCAGTGATGCTTATCGCTCTCTGCTTTTTGAAACAGTCTTCCCTTGATTTCTGTGACTCAACAATCTCTTGGTTTTCAGCATCTCTGGCCAATTTCTTTGTTTCTTGTGGATTTATCTCCTTTCTAACCTTTAAAGACTCAGTCCTGGAACTTCATATCTTCTCAACTTTAATTCTCTTCCTAACTAATGGTATTTATATCGTTGCTTAGGTTAGCACATATATGCAAGGTACTTTCAAATTAGTATTTCTGGTCCAAACCTCACAGAATTTCAGATTTATATACCTAATTACCTAATTATGCACCCTCCTCTTTTTTTTTGGTGTTTCAAAACATCCCCATATCTCTAATTGACATCTTCCTCTTTTTTTTTTTTTTTGTACTGAGGAGTGAACCCAAGGCGTTCTACCTCTGAGCTGTACCTCCAGCACTTTAATTTTTTAATTATTTTGAACCAGAGTCTCACTAAGTTGTTGAAGGTCTCACTATGTTGCTAAGGCTGGCCTTCCTCCTGTCTCAGCTTCCCAAGTACTAGAATTATAGGGGTATGCCACCTTGCCCAGTAACATCTGCCTCTTTTTTTACACCCTCCTCCTTTCAACAATCCCCTTCCAAGTTTGGGGAGATTCCCAGTCTTGGTGAGAGGGAATTCCCAGCATTCTAGTACTGAATATAGAAGAACCAAATCCTTTTTCTTCCTAGTGCCAAGGAAGCCACTTATAGCACAGATCTGGGGCTTTTCTAACTGCTTCTTTGCCTCATGAATAATTGGTTCAAAGGCAAGGAAGTGTTCAATATTCATTCCAAGCTTTATGGTACTTTGATGCAGCGGTTTTGGTGTTCTGGCCAGACTCTCTTTTAAGAGATACTTGTAGTCCTCTGTGTGGTGTTTATTTGGGAGAGACTTTCTCTATGCCCTCATCCAAATTCACCTCTCTCTCTCTCTCTCTCTCTCTCTCTCTCGTGTACTGGGGATTGAACCCAGGGGCATTCTACCTTTGAGCAACACCCTCAGCCCTATTTCATTTTTTTTTAAATTTGGAAACAGGGTCTCTAAGTTGCTGAGGATCTCGCTAAGTTGCTGAGGCTGGCCTCAAACCTGCAATCCTCCTGTCTCAGCCTCTCAAGTACTGGGATTACAGGTGTGTGCCACCACACCTGGCTCCAAATTCTTTTGGCACCACTTGTTCACAATCAATTCTGATGTTTATATAAGAACTAGTCAGACTGATACTGAAAACTGGCAAGTAAAAATGGATTAAAATTGGGAGTGCAGAAAGTCTGGTTTGGATTTTACAAAAGATGAAAGATTATGTTAGTTGAGTATCTAAATGTTTCTAGGTTTGGTTCATACTATGAGTCAAAAATTTAGGTATTCATTACTATAGCTCTGAAGTATAATTTGAAATCAGGTATTGTGTTGCCTCCAGTATGGTTCTTATTTCTCAAAATTGTGTTTCCTATTCTGAGTCTTTTGTTCTTCCTTATCAATTTAGGACTGTTTTTTTCTAGTTCTATGAAGAATTTCATTGGTATTTTGATAGGGATTGCATTGGATCTGCAGACCACCTTAGACAGAATGGACATTTGATGATGTTTATTTTGTCTATCCAAGAAATAGGCAAAAAGAAATAGGGAGGTTCTTCAATTGATTTCTTCAGTGTTCTATAATTTTCATTGTAAATGAAAATAGTCACCCTCAGAAAGTCAAGGGTCATATGTTTTCTCTCATATGTAGAAGCTAGAGAGAAAATAAGAAACAGAAGAGACTTTAAATAATGCAGATGAGAGAGAGAGAGAGAGCTGTAGAGTAGTTGAAGGGGATTAGGGGAGGGAGTTATAGGGAGGGAAATAAGGAGGACTGAAGAAGGAAATAGTTCAAATAATACTGTAGCGATATGTGAAGGTATTACGACCAATCTAACTCATGTAGGGAGGGAGGAGGAGGGAAATACACAAAGAGCTCTGTGCATGTATGTTTTTAACACATTGAACTTCACTATGGTGTATAATTGCAACGCACTAATAAAATAATTTAAAAATAAATTAGGTTAAATAAAAAATTTATGTATTTGAATTTAATAATTTCTTTAAAAGTTTTAATGCCATTGAAAATACCAGTTTCTACCCATGGTCACAAAATTGTTAGAATTCTTCACTGGTGTGGCAAAATTGTCTCCCACAGCTTTCTCCCTATGGGGTGCTTGAGTCCCGGTGACCAAATATTATAGTATGATTACATTTTGGTCATGGTATACCATAAACACGTTATCTTCCCAAAATATTAGGAATGCTCACATGGCTTTGTGTTAACATCCTACTTCCTGGTTCCAAGTTCTTTTAATTAAGATGCTTTTAATTGCAAATAACAGAAAGCAATATTAGTCTCCCATAGGGAAAAAAAGAAAAAGAGAAATTTATTGGAAACATATACAGGTGCATGAAATCAATTCAACATGTTACTATTATTTCCTTAAATGAGGTGGTTCAGTTGCTAGAGAAAAACGAGAATCATTTGCAGAGTTGGAAACCAAAAAAGCCTCAGGGTACCAATTATAAAGTAAAACCCAGAGGAAGAAGGTTTAGGCATCAAAAGATAGTTGAGCTTTACCAATTTACATCAGCAGTAATTTGGAGCACATGTATAAGAGTAGATTTTTAAGGCATATGACCAAGGATGGAGAAATATCATTTTTTTTTATTAAGTGGAAATTATTAATACAAGTTTACTTACCAGAGATCCCCTATACCATGTAATGGTGAGAAGCTGGGCAGTTTAACACTAACCTGGAATTACAGATGAACTTGAGATGTCAGAAATGTCTTAGAATGATGAAGAGAAAATCATTCAAGTATTTGGGAGATTGGAATCTGAAGTTTGATCTGTCATAGGTGCCTTGCCACCCCTCTAGTCAACGGGTCCCTCAAGCAGGCCCTGAAAACATTCCATTCACGAGCTGTCTTAGTCCATTTTCTGTTGCTATAACTGAATGCCACAGACTGAGTAACTTATAAAGAATAAAGGTTTATTTAGCTCATGGTTCTGAAGGCTAGGAAGTTTGAGATCCACTGGTTGTATCTGGTGAGGTTCTTCTTGATGGTTGGGACTCTCTGCAGAGACCCAAGGTAATGTAGAACATTACATAGAGGAACAGGATGTTCTAGCTCAGGTATTTCCCTTTCTTCTCATAAAAACCACACTCACATTACATTAGTGTCCCACCCTCATTTAACCTTAATTATTTCCCCAATTTTTCCTACTTGCAAATAACCACAGTCAGATTAAGTTTCCAACTTCTTAATCTGAAAAATGGGGATTAAATTTCAACATGAGTTTTGGTGAAGATATTCAAACCATAGCCCTAGGATTTTGAGGACTACGTTGTAGTAAAAGCTCTGACATATTTCAGAAGGAGTATAGTCATTGTTCTCTGGAGACCATGGGAGAAGCTGAAATAGAAATGTATTTTCTTATTTCAGTAGGAATAGAATCCCTAAGGTGGTAGAAGCCAGATGGGTATTCATCACTGGAGGAATAGTGAGCCTGGTTACAACAGCAGGGTATGAAATGGACTGACTACAAGGATCTTAAACAGGGACTAACTGGTCATGGAATCCTTTGGGTTGAAATAGAAGAGTTAAGGTTACATTTGATTTCTCTATCCAAAAACTACAGGTCCAATAAACAGAGTTCTTTTCTCTATGTTCTGTAGCAGAGTATACTGTATATGGTTTTTTAGTGGTGGGGAACTCTTTTAGGCTACAGAACATGTATCACAATGAAACTAGAGGAGGAGGAGACATTGCCACAGAGTTGTAGACTTGTGACTGAATGGAGTAATTGATGAGATTTGGGATTGCCTTCATTTGGAAAAGGAATGTATTTTTATACTACATATAATACATGCATTATGTGAGGACAATAATCTTTTGGGAAGTGTAATTTGAGAAGAAGCAGATGAGTGAATGTTGATTAGCAAAAGTTGTGGATCATGGTGTGCATTTGTCATTTAATTTCTGACAATCTAGCATTTAACGTCATTCCTATTTGGAGTCAGTCTTAGGCATGTCACCTATCAATTAGACACTTTTGTCAAGGATTGTAAACTTCACTAAGGAGCACATAAAGGAAGATGGGGTTAGGATTAATCTTTGGTAGTAGAGTGGTACGATTCTTGTAGGGTCACAGGTTGTTCTGGCTAGAAGATTCATGTCAAAAGACACTTCTTATAGCCCCTGCTTATTAGACTTCTGGGCCTGCTTTGGTTCCCCTGTGGTTTCCAGGCCTTGTGCTCTAGCATCTTGTAATTTGTTAAGCTCATGGTAGTCTTTCCCTTCCATTTTCTTGCTTTTATATGGTCAGAGTTAATTTATATTACTTGTATCCTAATGGACACAGAATTTTTAAAAAGGTGAAAGATTTATGCAATCTAAAGAGAAACCAGAGTACAGGACACAGAATTGAAAAACTCTTTGTTCCGTAATTCTGATCTTTTTCTAATAACTCCTTAGTGAATGGTGCCATCATTTATCCAGTTGAACAATCCAAAAAGGCCAGGGAACATCTTTAACAATCCTCTCTCAAGTTCACATCTAATCAAGTTCACATCAGTAAATTTTATTTGGTTTCCCTCTGAAATACCCTGGGAGTCTATCCACTCTCTCAGCTCTACCAGCACCAGCACCATCACTCACATCCTAGTCCAAACCACCATCATAACCTACCTGCACTATGACAACCTATCTGGACTCTCCCCCCCCACTCCCCCACCCCCCTCCAATCTGCTCTTTGCTAAATGTAAATCTGAACATGTAACGCCCCACCCACCACCCAGTCGCATCCCCCTGCTTTCAGTCTCCCGGGACTCACCTTGCTGTTTCCTACCTCCAAGGTTTTTCCATGTGCTCTTCTCTCTTCCCAAGATGTCCTTCTCTACCTGATCCCATCACGTAGCTGACTCATATTTATCCTTCACTTCTTTCCATATCTGTTCTTTATGCCTGCTTTCTTATTCTGCTTGCGCTTAATAGGTTTGGGTTATAAAAAATAATTACCACATATGGGGTGGCTGAAACAGCAAAAATTTCTTTCTCACAGTTCTAGAGGTTGGAAGTCCAAGATGAAGGTGAGGATGCACTTCCTGGATGGCAGATAGCGAATCTCTTGTGTTCTCATATGGCCTGTCTTTCGTGTATGCTTGAGAAGGAGAGAGAGAGAGAGAGAGAGAGAGAGAGATTTTCTTATAAAGCCACCAATCCTATTGGATTAGAGACTCGTTCTATGACTCCAGTTAACTTTAATTACCTTCAAATTCAGAAGTTTAGGACTTCAAGATATGAATTTTGGAGGGGACATAATTTATTCCATAAGAATTGACTCCCCCAAACTCCTCGATGAGCTTAGAATCCCAATTGCATGTTCTCACAGATCCATATGACTCTTCCTTAGAATCTAGATGTTCTTCAACTTGTGATGGGGTTACATCCCAATACGCTCATCTTAAAGTGGAAATATCATAAGTCAAAAGTGCATTTGATACGTCTGACCTGCCTAACAGCACGGCTTCCACTCAGTGCACTGGGGAATGCGAGTTGTTTACCTTCATGATTGCATGAGTGTCTGGGAGCTGCGGCTCACGCTGCCGCCCAGCATCGCAGGAGAATATCACAATGCATATAAAAAAGATCAGAATTCAAGGTGGAGTTTCTGCTGAATGTGTATCAACTTTGCACCATCATAAATAAAAAAAAAATCCTAAATCAAACCGTTGTAAATTGGGGACCACCTGTACTCGTCATAATCACTCAGATAAATTCTACATTTATTTGAGTGATGTGTGATTAATCTCTGCATTACTTCTCAGAGAGTAAATTGCATGAGGACAAGGACCTTGTTAGGCTTTGCTCTCCAATATTTCTTCTAAAGGATTGGACTAAACCAACCCGACAAGCATGATGGTTAGTTTTTCTTTTATAGACAATAGAAGTGAACACTAGCCAGAAAGTAAAGGTTGTGTGCTCCCCGATCTTTCTCCTACGTAATGATGAAAGCAAATCTTAGACTAAATTATACCACTCAAATAGTCATTTATCAAACAAACATGGATTAATGCAAAAACCTGTATATCTTATATATCTCAATAAACTCTGTAAAGTCCTCGTTTTCAATCCTTTTATGTGCTCTAATTACATCTTAGAAAAAGTTTCAGTGAAAGCATTGCAACATCAGTTTAGAGTCAGGTTTCAGTTACCTTTATAGTTGGCGCCAGTTACCAGAATAGTCTGAACCAATGATTAGACTCAAGCCCAGTTATGGATGGAGCCTCCGGTGCCATCCCAGAGGCTGGAGGGAGAAGAGTGAAGATGAGCTGTTTACTAGATTCTTTTATGTTGTTCATGAAAATGTGGGGATGGGAGTGGGAGGAGCTTCAAGGTATCCCATTCAAACCACATGCTGTGAATGCCACTAATTTCACAAATGCATACCCTTTTCTAATATCTACTATGTGAATCGACACACCACTAATTTTACTAAAGAAAATAATTTTCTAATATTCATCATGTGAATTTGCAAAGACCTCTTCTTGCTATGTAAAAGTATGATGTATATAAGGATGGATGAAGCCCCTGTACTGGCTGCTTCTAAAGTGTGGTGGTTTAGAGTAGTACGTGTTAGTGACTACCCATGGAGCTCAGGGACAGGCAGCTTCTATTTCAGATTTAAAAAAATATCACACCTAGAATACAACCTGAACATTCATAACATCACACTGTTTATGCCAAAGTATTTTATATTACATTTCACATAGGTGTGATGGCGCATGTCTGTAATCCCAGGACATGGGAGGCTGAGACAGAAAGATCACAAATTTGAGCCCAGTCTCAGCAACTTAAGGAGATCTGTTTCCAAATAAAAAATAAAATAGGGCTGGGGGTATGGGGTGTGGTTCAGAGCTAGAATGCCCCTGGGTTCAAACCCCAGTACCACAAATAATAAAAATAAAATAATAGATCAATGAATTTCAGATACAGTGCTTTCCTTTTTTATATTTTCATTGGTGTGTTAGTCTTAGTCTCACATCATAATGTAATAGTGATAGTGATAGTGACAGCAATGCACCCAGCAGTTGATACAACACTTTCCAAGTGCCCAGCACTTAGTCATTAAGTAGATGCTCAAAAACCATGTGAAGGATGATGATATACACAAATAAATGAATGGACATTAACCCAGGTGATTTTGTTTGGGAGGAGAGTAGAATGCAAGCTTAAATTTTTATTATATTAACGATTACATCAGGCTGTGTTACAGTTATAGTCAGGTGAAAAGAAAACAACACTTTTTCTTTTTTGAATAACGAATTGGCAATTTTTGGCTTCTTTATAGTATCAAGTATACTGATGAAATGTTGCTAAAAGACCCACTTGAGAGATTAAGAAGTCTTGGTGGAAAGAAACATTCTTCACATGGCTACAGAGTTGCTAAAATCTAGGGCTGGCTGTTAGGATAGATGAGAATGGGACTTCAGAGGGTGTTGAACCTTAGTGCTTGGCTCATAGAGATGCTTACTAGATGCTGCTGAATTAAGTGGAGTAGAGATGGTTTACAAGAGAGTTTCCAATACAAGGGCTAATCACAGGCAAAGTGAAAGGCCTGGAAGGTGAGACTCAGGATCATAGTGTTTCTTCAATTCGCTTGAGCATAAGATTCACTAGGAATGGATGACTGAAAACCCAGAGTCTACAGCCCTGACCCAGATCTATTAAATCAGAATTTCCAGAGGTGACCTAGAAATTTGCACATTTAATAAACATTCTAGGCCACTGGTTCTTATGCTTTACTAATGTATCAGAATCACCTAGAGGGCCTATGAAAACTAAGAGTGAGAATGTTCTCCCCACCCCATCTCTAGATTCAGTAAGTCTGGGGCAAGGTTTTAGAATGTGCATTCATCACACAGTCACTGCTATAGGCTATGAAAGTGCTTATCAAATGTTAATGTACATATTAACCACTCTGATACAGAGTTAAAATGTAGATTCTGATTCTTCAGGTCTGGGAGAGACTGGTGATTTTGCATTTCTAACAAGCTCTCATGGGAGTGGCCAAATGCTCCCAGGTGAGCTGCATCTGTGTTCTCTGGAAGCATCTTCCTATCTCCAGCCTTCTAAACCTGAATCTGCACCTAGCAGTGCATTGTTATCAGGATTCTGTGCCAGTTCATGTTTGAGAGGCATTTTTAGAGTGTTTTATATATGTCATCAGGAAATTTAGGAAAATTATCATAAGTGATATGATAGGTGTGAGTTGCAGAAAACTTGTGGGAAAAATGAAAGGACAATCCACAGATTGGGGGAAAATATGTGCCAACCATACATCTGATAAGGGCTAATATCCTAACTATATAAGAAACTCCTACAACTCAATAGCAAAAGCAAATAAAAATTGATATTACTTTCTTTTTTTAATTTTTGTTTATTTATTTTGCTTTATTTGTGATTCTAGAATCAGGTAGCAGTCCAGAACAAAAAAATGGTTCAGAATGCTCTTTGAGTATACATTTTCCAAGAAAGGTATACTAATGGCTAGCAGGTATATGAAAAAATGTTTGATGTCACTAATCTTTAGTGAAATTAAAATTAAAACCACACTGAGAAATCACTTTATGCCTGGCAGGATGGCCATTATTGAAAAGACAAGAGAAGATGAATGTTGGTGAAAATGTGAAGAAAGGGAATGCTTGCACACTGTTGGGGGGATGTATATTGGTACAGCCTTTATGAAAATTAGTATGGATGTTCCTCAGAAAAGTACACATATGTACTACCATATGATCCAGCAATCTCTCTTCTGTGTATATGCCAAGAGGAAATGAAATCAGTACATCGAGAAGATATCTGCACTCTCGTGTTCATTACAGCATTATTCACAATAGCCAAGATATGGAAACTGTTTATCAACAGATGGACAGAGAAATTGTGATTTATGTATAAAATGGAATGTTATTGAACCTTAAAAAAGGAGATCTTGTCATTTGTGATGACATGGATGAACCCAGAGGGCGTTATACTAAGCGTAATAACCAGACACAGAAAGAAAAATACTGTATGACTGTACTTATATATGGAATCTAAAAAAGTTATGTAAGTAGAAATAGTAGATTGGTGGCTACAGGGCTGGGAAAGAGGGGCAAGTGGGAATATGAAGGTCAGGGGTGCAAAGTTAAGTTATGCAGGTTAATAAGTCTAGAGATCTAATGTACAGCATGGTGACTCTAGTTAACAATACTATATTTTATAATGGAAATTTGATAGGAGAGTAGACTTCAAGTGCTCTCACCACACACACACACACACACACACACACACACACACA
>PVJS01021699.1:0-25255 GCA_004027185.1 Glis glis
TAGGGAGTAGTGGGGACACAAAAGGGTCTCCAATGACAATGGAGAACCCTCAGAGGTGCAAGGGAAGGGATACAAGAGAAGGGGAAGGGTAAGAGAGTAGTGAATCCATGGAATTACTGTCATAACAATGTGTATATGTGAGATTATACCAACATCATTCTCAGTGCTACATGTGGGGGGGAGGCAGGGGGGGAAGCGGGGGGAGGGACACCAAGAGCTGTGTGCATGTATGTTAACACCAAACTGATACTCATTGTGATGTGAGACTACAATGCACCAATAAAAACATAAAAAAATAAAAAAAATAAAATAAAATAAAAATATAATCCATTTCTCCTTCCTATTGGTTGCCAATTTTCCCTACCCTTCTGTCTTTCTACTCTTACTTTCAAATCTTTCCCCTAAATCTCCCCCCCTTTCTTTCTGTCTTCTGAATGGACTTTTTCCTTTTCTTCCCCTCATTCTTCTTTTTTATCTCTTGCTATTCTCTTTTTCTCTCAAGACAATATGTGCATGCAAGTACCTGTCTACGATTCTACTGTTCAGTGTCCAGAGATTATTCCCATCTGTACAGTAAATTGATTAGGCAAAGGAACAGAGGAAAACGTGTCTCCTCACACATTAGTAATTTCTGTCCCTGTTTCATGCATATCACCTCTCTTCAGGGAGTCTCTAGCTATTTTAAGGTTCTCATCATTCCATTGCACCTCACAGCTAGTAGTTGTCTGTCAATCAAACTTGACAGACTGAGGTTAAGCAATTTTCTCAATTAAATTGAGGATAATAAGGAATCTGACCTAGGGCTTTGTCTCCCAAATTAAAATACTTTCCCAAAGAACACAAAGCCTCGCTAAGGTTTTTTATGTACAAACACACCTATTTGTCTTCAACACTGCTTTCAATGGCATTAGCACACTCTTTTCACTTATCAAAACAAAGAACCTTGATTAAAACAGAAAATTCAACCTTGATAATAATTTTGTGCAGTCACTGGCTGAACATGCACCAATTTTTTCACAGGATAAATGTGCTGTTCTGATCATGACAGATTCTTTTTTTTTTTTCAGGTAGAAGGATTTTTTTTTCCTTTTCTCATTTTTTGTGTTGGTGCATTGTAATCATACATCTTGATGAGGTTTAGGGTGGTAGAGGCATACATGCATACATCACTCAATATTCTTAAGCAATCGTTTGCAAGTATATTGCCTGATAGATAAGAAAACACATAACAACCATGATCTCAGTATCTACTTGGAGAATAATATTTTAGCTAATGTTGTGTAAAACAGAGGGCCACTAAGTGTTTCTTGCTACAATATAAAGAAGGTCAAAATAATCTGTATAATTTTTCAGATAGGATAAAAGCGGAATCTATCATACAGAACAGAATTTATATCATTAACTTCTAGTGAGTAACCCCAGATACTTCCTTCTATCTGTCCATGCCAGGAAAGTCACACGTAAAATCACATTTTATCAGCATGGAAGACCCAAAGGACAGCAAATGCTAGACACAGTTTCACCTCTCTAGGAAAGACCACTATAATGCTATGTTGCCCAGGCCTAAAAGATCCTAAGCTCAAATATGAGTTTATAACCCCTAGAAAAGATCTATGAAAAGACAGCACAGAGTCAATGTTATATGCTCTAGTTTCCAAGGTTTACACCAAGGAAATTCACCAAGATATAGGAATCTTGATCTTTCATTAAAAAGCCATTTCTATCAGGAAGCCTCCTATGATAAAGTTAAAACACTGTTCTATAAATCTTGATTGTTCCCCAACACTTTATTCACTGTGTGTGTGTGTGTGTGTGTGTGTGTGTGTGTGTGTGTGTGTGTCTCACTGGGGATTGAACATGGGGCATTCTACCCCTAGCTACACCCCAGCCCCATTTTATTTTTATTTTGAAACAGGGTCTCACTAGGCGGTGAGAATCTCATTACTTGCTGAGGCTGGTCTGGAACCTGCAATCCTCCTGTCTCAGGCTCCCAAGTACTGGGATTACAAGTGTCCACCACCAAGCCCGGCTACTTTATTCACTTTTGATTTGGCAATTAAATTTTGTTAGAAACCTGTTTGACTTCTTCAATGCCAAGCAAGCTACAGCTACACCTGTATAGCAGCCATGTCTGGCTAAACTTGGTATGTTCTTCTAGTAACATCCACAGTGGTGTTCAACAAGTAACAGTGGCAATGTAATTTTGACCTCGGCTGTCATAAAATGCTTTTACTCTAAGTCTGAGAGATGAATGTTTCTGGTATAAACTTTGTAGCCTGTATTAGCACTGTTAGGCTTTGTCCTATTCTGTTGAGTTCACTTAGTTAATTCACATTTATATTGCTTCACTTCCTTTCTCCATGAATCAGTGTTCTTTTAGTTCCTCAAGATTATCACCCAATGTTCCTGTATTTCCCAAGTTTGTATCTTTACTATCCTTTCCTCTACCCACTAGCTATTTCAAACTAATTTCAAACCTTATGCCCTTTCACGCTAATTTTTAATTCTCAGAAAATAATTATGCTTCATTATTCACAGAGAAAACAATTTACCTGCACTAGTCAGGCTACAGGATAAGCTGGTATAACAAAGAGGCCCTAAAACCCAGTGTTTAAAAAAATACATGATTATTTTCTTTTGACAGAACAGTGCACAGGAAGATAGCAATCACTGGGGAAATGATCAGTTACATCTCTATCTACCTGTTGGACAATATAGAAAGCCACAAGTCATGCTGGCTCTTCATTCTCCCCTCTTGGTCAACCACCAACACACTGGCCACTAATTACCAATATCTCGTCTGCACTGCTAAAAATAGCATTATTGTGTTCTTTACTAGTTGAAATGTTTCATGTGGATTGATTCCTTTATTTCTCATAAAAATCCTGACTCTGAGTCTATGGTCTTAACTCTTAACCACTAGTATAAATTGTTCCTTTATTCCTTCCGCATCTCTGCAAACTGTGCAAATCTTACCAGTACAGTTTAGATCATACAATCTTTTTCCTAGTTTTGTTCTAACTACTCTCTGCTCTTCCATTCTGTTCTCTCCTACCAGAGAAATGCTGGAACCTTCTCATTATCAGCTGACTAGAGACAACTAATCCACATCTTGACATTCAGCAACATCATGGTGGTAGCTTTAAATCAGCATACGGGAAATAGTTATAACATGGAAATAGGTAAATGCTACAAGTCAAGGTTTTCGTTTTTGTTTACTTTCCCTGAAGAGTTCATTTTTAAACATTTGTTAGCATGTCACTCTCCAGTCCATTCTTCACAAGCCAGAGATTTTTTTTAATCCATAAGACTAATTATGATCATGTGATTGACTTTTCAAACCTCATAAAGCTGGAGAGGTTTTTTTTAAGGCTAATTTCCTCTTTTATGTACTAGAAGGCGGCCTTGGACACTCTCATCATATCACACTGTATTGCAACAGTCTGTTTACAGTTTTTAATCCCCACATTAAACTATTTGAGGGTGGGAAATATTTCTTTCATTATATCACTAGCACCTAAAACAATGCCCATAGTTCTCAGTAACAAATATTTGTTGAATCAATGAATGAAATAATAATAACACTTTTGCCAAATACTTGCCAATATTCACATTACTCCTCTCAAGCACTCTCCCCGTCACTCTTTATACCTGAATTTATGAACCATACATTGAAGGACACTATGGATTACAAATAATCAGATGTAATTATTTATTTAATTATGGATTATAAATAATCAGACAGACCATACTTTCTAAAAGTCAGCCATAAAGTTGAGTAGGCTCCTAAATATTAGAAATAGCTACCTTTATCAAAGTCACCAAAAACGCTCTTCTGCATTTTATTTGCTCATGTGGTACCAAGTTGGGCTTGGAATAGAATTGCAACCTCAGCTTCCATCTCACAAAAGTCTTCTGGGAAAGAAAGAAGTTTTGACAGCTAGCTTCTGTAGCTGGAGAAATGCCACAAGAAAAATCTGAATATGCTGCTGTTCCTTAAAATAAAAACCCTCTTCCTCATTCGTGTAATTAGTGTTGCTTTAGAAGCATTATTTCCAGAGACCAGTACAGAATAATTAATGCAATGTATAACTCCTATCTCTCTCTAAAGTTTTGATATAATCTATTCCCAAATTCCATCCTCTAAGAAACATAATAGAAGTTCAGTGTCTTTTTATTTATATAAATTGCTCAAAAACCAACTGCATTTTGCTAGGAATAGCTTATCTCATAGCCTCCTTTTTTCAGTGGTAGTACTTTGACTAGTTTCATTATATCTCATCTTCAAATATTACTTTACTTACCAGTCCCTATTTTAACTTAAATAGCTTTCACTGATACAGTATATTCGATTATTAAAACAGTTTAAGGCAAAAATGCACTGGTCATGCACTGTGTGCCTGGCTCTGATTTAAACATTGAAAAACTAGAAATGAAAAGGTCATAGAGGATTTCTCCCCACAGGGGTATTATATTCTGATGGAGAAGAAAGACCATAAAGATGTGAACAAAATAAACCACATCCTTTCAGATAGGAGTAAGTACTATAACAAAAGTAAACACTGGGTGAGGGAATGCCAGGCTGCCAGGCCCGGGAGTGGGCAGCACAGGGTAGGTTCTTCTTAAGAGGATAATAAAAGTTGATCTGAAGGGACAGTATATAAATTCTAGTGGGGGGGGGGCCAAGTGTATATTAGAAGGAATGTTTCCTAACAGAGGGAACAGTATACTCAAATACCCTGAGAGAAATAAGAGTTTACTAATTTTGACTGGCAGAAAGAAAGTCAGTAGTGAAAAGTGGGAAATGATTTTAAATCACATGGTCTCCCATCATATTTAATTTTATTTTCTTTAAGAAAAGACAGGCAGAGCACAGTGGAACATGTCTGTAATCCCAATACTGGGGAAAGTTGAGACAGAAGGATCTCAGGTTTGAGGCCAGCCTCAGAAACTTAGTGAGACACTGTTTCAAAATAAAAACTAAAAAGGGCTGGGGGTGTAGCTTGGAGGTAGAACACCCCTGGGTTCTAGTGATGAGTCTGGAGGTCATTTTATCCTTGATATTAATATTTATTTAACAGTAAGTTTATATAACTTAATGCTTAATAATGGCTGTATTTACCAGGTGTGGTGGTGTGTGCCTGCAATTCCAGTACTTGGTAGGCTGAGACAGGAGGATCACAGGTTCGAGACCAGCCTCAGCAACTTAGTGAGGCCCTCAGTAATTTAGCAAGACCCTGTTTAAAAATGAAAAACAAAAATAAGGCTGGGAATGTTACTCCGAGGTATAATGCCCCTGGGTTTAATCCCTAGTACCTCAAAATAGTAATAATGGCTGATTTAATAAGTGTCTGACAAAACTCCTTAGAATTTAATCATTGGTTCTTACAAACTGATACAAGCCAGCTCCAACACTCTACTACACGCTTTCTCTGAATGAGGGCTCTTTAATTTTTCCAGAAACAAAAAAGTATCTATAAATACATTTGCTTTTGCATCTTGCTACCTGCTGCCAAATGGTTTCTCTCTCTTTCCCATCATCCACCTAAAAAAAATTGAAGGGCCGAGCGTGGTGTGCACGCTTGTAATCCCAGTACTTGGGAGGCTGAGACCAGAGGATCCAGGTTCGTGGCCAGCCTCAGCTACTTAGTGAGGCCCTCCGCAACTTAGTGAGACCCTGTTTCCAAATAAAGAATAAAAAGAAAAAGAGCTAGGGGTGTAGCTCAGAGGTAGAATGCCCCTGGGTTTGATCCCCAGTACCACGAATAAAAAAAAAATGAAGGAAGGAAAGAAGAAAAAAGGAAAAAGGAAGAAGAAATAATGTTTTGTAGATATATGACTTGTGACATACTCTGGGAAATAAACTGAATTACTTTTTAATTTTTACTCTTTCTCATATGTTGTTAACATTAAAATCCAGGGTTCCAAGATTCCATATTCGTTCTTAGCAGTGACTAATAATTCTTAAGCAATCAGGTAACAAACTTAAACTTAATACTAAATTACTAAGATGCTTTTTAAGGCACCTAAATATTAATATTTTTGAAAAAAAAGAATGAGTTTTCGACTAGATTTCTAAGCAGATGGTAACTTTAAAATTTTTAAGTTCTCTTTGCAAAAGTAAAGTACACAGGAATGGATGCTAAATAGTCAGTGCCACCACTTTCCAAGTTGTTACATCAAAGACTGTTGCCAGGACTGCAGCACACTACACAATGGTTTACAATGAATATGTAATTTTATTCTTCTCCTACCCTTTGCCACACCTCCATTATCATCCATCTAAATTTAATTTTGCTAACAAATGGTTATCAAACATTAACTATTTTCACTATTCTATGGAGGTCTGGAACAGATGTTACCATTTATTTTGAAGGGGACACACACACACACACACACACACACACACACACACACACATGCAGTACTACCCCCAAATGATGCAAAGAATTAAGGAGAATTTACAGATATATATCATAAGAGTATAAAATCATTATGCTTTTAAATATGTACTTCAATTATAAACAAAACATACAAACTACAAAAAAATCAGCTTACACAGGAACAATGTTAAATGGTTTTCTATTCACAATAGTTTGTCTGCATCAGTATTTTGGTATGTTTTACTCATATGAGAAGACAGATGTACAATTTTACATATGGAAGGAGTGTTTCAAATGAGCAGCATAATCACACCTAGGCTGATAGCCAAATTGGCCTGAAGGCCTGACTAACAAATATTGCTTTCAAAACAACAGAAGAAATGGCCTGGATACCCATTAAGTAGACAGAATTGACTATAATTCACTAACTCCCTAGAGTGGCAGTATATTTTGTATCAGAATAAGGATTGCCTTTGGCTATAGAGTCTACTCCAATATGTGGATAGAGTGGACTGCTCATCTTTCACTTAGCTCATTATACATCAGACGGAACATTCAGCTCTGTGGAGTTTAAGGAACATATTATGCTCTAAGTCATAGAAACTTAGTGCTGAAGGGCAAGAGGAGGAGTTATGTTAGCACAGGAATCCATAGGAGTTGGAGGTTTTGCAATACATCAGATCCTGCTGGCAAAAATGAGTAAAATTTACTAATTATTGGCAATCTTAATCCAACTAAAGTTTCAAACAAAAAATTAACTTAGGGATTTTTAAAAGTAGGAAAATAAGGTTAAAAATAAACAGCTTTATTGAATGATCAATGTTAACATCACCAGTAATATGACATAGCAATATTATGTACTACCTGATAGAAAGCACTGAAAAAGACATTCTTCCCCTAAATTAATAACCTCAGTCTAATCATAAGAAAACACTAGCCAAGTTCACATTGAAGGATGATTTATAGAGTGCCTGACCATTACTCTTCCAAAGTATCAAAGTCACAGGAGACAAAGAAAGACAAAGGAGCCGTCAACTAGTGGAGGCGATTAAGGACACAGTAAGTAAATGCAATGTCGGATCCTGGATTAAATCTTGGACCAGAGAAAGGACATTAGTCAAAAAATTAGATAAATGTGATTAAATTCCACAGTTTGTTAATAGTAATGAATCAATGTTAATTTGTTTTGTTCATTGTACCATGGGTGCATGAAGTATTAACCTTAGGGGAAAGTGGGTGGGAACTATATATGGAAATTTTATTACCTTTATATGTCTCCTGCAAGTCTAACAGAATATTAGTATTGCAAGTTTAAAAGATAAATACGTTTATAATAGGAAAAATACAGAAAAATAGAAATGTTCATATTTTATCATCACATAAAATAAACATTCAATTATTGATTTGTTTTCTTTTTTTTTCTCTTCTCTTTCCCCCACTAAGCCTGTGAACACTTATCTTTGTCTAGGCTGAACATAGAAAGCACCCATTCTGCAGCCTGAGTACCTAACTTCAGATTCTATTTCTACTATTTACTGTGTGATTTGGGGCAATTAAATTAACTTCCTGTGCCTAGCTTCATTGTGGTACAAATGGGAAGAATAATATCTGCCACATAGGGTGTTGTAAGAATGAAGAGCTAATATATGCACGGCTCTTAGAGCAGTGCGTGCCCACAGCACACGCCATTTGACAGAAATACCAAATAGTAGGAAGTAGAGTGACGGCCCCCATTGCAGAAACAAACTGGGACCACTGTTTTCCTCCCTTCACACTCTTGCTGCAAAGAGACTGACATATTAAAGGGCAGGTCAACTAATTAGATGCTTCTAACTGGAATTTTTATTTCAGAAAGAATAACATGGGCAGGGGCAGCAGCAGAATCAAAGGAGCAGAGAGTTCCCAGCTCTGCTATTCTAGCCAAACTTTCCTAGAGTGGAAAGCAGGCTGTGCTCTAGAGTACCTACCTTTTTGGTTTCCTGCCCATTTTCCAAGCCTGGATCTCTAGTGCTCCTGCAGCTCTGTGTGCTGTCATACGCCCTTCCAATAAATCCCTTTGCTGCTCAAGTTAATAAATATTGGTTTCTGCTATTTGCAATCAACCACACACATGCTGTGTTTGCCCTAATGCCATTATCCAATGACCCAATTCTAAAGTCTGAGAGGAGCAGTGTTCCTGAGCCTTGATTCTGAAAACATGGTTTGCAAATCACACTTTGATTGATCAGGAATGAAGTTGGTTGAGTTGACATTTAAGACAATAAACTACGGTGAAAGAAAATCCCTTTGAAATGTAGGCTCCTTGAGGAAGGGCACATAGTCTTTCAGCTAAGGATCAATTGTCCATAATGCATAATCTTGCTAGCCCCAACACAGACAGTAACAAAGGTTGATACCTATTATTCATAGAGATTTAATTAAATGTTCAATAATATAATTATTGATTAAGACTGATGAAAATAAAGGCCCATAATTTGGGCTTATCCTCAGGACAATCCATTAGACACAAAAAGCTGAATCTGTATCCTTTAGTGGATGACTTATAATAAAACATTAATACTATATAATAACCATGGGTATCTTCATGTTTTGAATCTGAGGAAACTTTTGGAAAATGGAATATTATCAAAAAGGCCTAGATTACCATGTAAATACAATGTTACTAATATAAGAACTCAGGAGAAATGGATTGGGCCTTACAAGCACACTTTTAATTAAAAACTCAGATGACAGAGTTAAGTTATTCCTTCCTTAGGTTGGATTGAGTATGATTTCATAAGAAATTACAAAGTAAATCTCATTTGAAGACACAAATAAGAGTTTCTACAATGATTTGCAAATGTGAAGTGTGATGGAGAATGCTTACAAATTGCAAATCAAGAATTCAAATTGAGAATCATATCATTGGTATGGTATTAAAGGTTATTCTCCCAAGACAAATACTGTACTGAATTTTTAAATTCATTGCATTTTAATTGTGTGTGGTGTGTGTGTGTGTGTGTGTGTGTGTGTGTGTGTGTGTGTATGTTACTGGGAATTGAACCCAGAGGCATTCTACCTCTAAGCTATACCCCTCTCCCCAGCCCTTGCTTTTAGGTTTTTTGAAACAGGGTCTCACTAGGTTGCTGAGAGTCTTGCTAAGTTGCTGAGGCTGGTCTTGGGCCTGCAATCCTCCTGTCTCAGCCTCCCAAGTATTGGGATTACAGGCATGCAACACCACGCCCGGCTTCACTGTATTATAATTCTGATAATTGCTTGGCTTTGTGTTTTACTATAGGCCTGCTGGATATTTAGACAGTTACAAAGTTCTCAGAAAAAAGTGGAAACTGCAATGGAGAAATTTTTTAAGAATTATATTGCAAATAAAAATAGTAAAAAAAGGGGGGGAGGATTGTAAGGGTAAATACAGGTCTAACAAAAAAAATCCTACTTAATTTAAAAATTCTTCCTGGTGCCAGAGGGAAAAGAGTCCTATCTCTACCCTTCAGCATCTCCCATAGAAAACTTGAAAATTTGAAATGCTTTCTGTCTCTTTGAGAGGTGTGTAAGTCTTCTTAAATGCTTACTAAGTGTCTTGCTAGTTCTACATCACAGAAGTGTATTTCTTGGAGCCTCAGAGCCAGGTCTGTGAATGTGAACATCGAAGGAGAGAGGTTGCCTTGTCTCCCTATCTCTGGGGAATTTAAGCCTGGGCACTTGGTTCCTTGATGTAATTTCCTGCTTGTCATAAACATGCAAGTTCTATATTTTTTATAAAGACAATTTGTATGTATTGGATTGTACCTGCATGGCTATATAAAAGGTGAGATTTCTTTCTCCTTCTGTTATCTCCTTAACAAACTCCCTGTGATGCTCACGATTTAATGCTAATCCAATAATAAACTATTGTGTTCTTTTCTACATTTTTTTTGTAGAGAGGGTTCACTAAGTGGGCAGGAGATTTATTTCTAATTATATTTCCTCAACTCAGCTTAATAGTAATGGGGTAATTTTAGGTATAATTCCTATAGAAACTAGTTAACTTGTCACTGAATAAACCCACGCCTGGTTCTAGGAAGCCATGTAAAACTTGTCATCAGACACAAGAAATATTAAATAAAACAAAAATTGATCAATAGAGCATATCAGCAGTGTTGGGGAGCAAACTTTAAATAAAGTGTTCTTTTGATGTTAATTCAAGATCATTCCAATGCCAAAGTAGAACACACTGGAGAAATGTAATTCCAACACACCAGAGTATAGGGTACATATGACATGATTTTAGACAATGAACCACAAACACTGTGAAGGAGTTATAACTCCCAGAAGGCTGGAGCTATGCAATTTTAACTCGTTTTTTACAGTGCTAAGGAAAAGTGCTAAGAAAACTTTCAATGTTAAAAGTGACAACCTTCCAAAGAATGAATGATTATAAGGTTGGAGTGCCTAGATACATGGCTTTGTACAACGGAGGGAAAAAATGTACGCATGATGCTTTGTAAAGTAAAAAGTCCTTTGGTGGCTAGTAAAATAAAGAGCATTTCCTTAGCCGGACATGGTGGTACACACCTGTGACCCCAGTACTTGGGAGGCTGATACAGCAGGATCTCAGGTACAAGACCAGCCTCAGCATATTAGCAAGGCCCTCAGCAACTTAGCAAGACCCTGTTTCAAAATAAAAATAAAAACTGGGTCTAGGGGTGAATGCCCCTGGGTCTAATTCCCAGTACCAAAAAAAGAAAAGAAAAGAAAAAGAGCATTTCTTTGACTGTGATCTGTAGAATACCAGTGTCCCATGAGACATTATTTGTACTCTCCCCCCCCCAGGGGGGGCCTGTGGTCAAACAAATCTGGGAATTTCTCTCTTGAAGTTCTACAACATAGGCAAGCATATTAAATGCTACAAGGAAACCCATTAATAAAAAAAGACAATTAGGCAGCACCTCCCAACTTATTTGACCAGGAATCCTCCTCCTTTTTCTTTTCCTTTCTTTATTATTAATAGAGCAATAATTATATAGTATTAATAATAGTAACAATAATGGCTGTCATGCATTGGGCACTTTATATGTGCCGCACAGTTTTATGTGTTCAACACTCCTTCACATGTAATATTCAATCCTCCCAAAAACCATATGAGAAAAAACCTCTCATGATCATCCCCATTTTAAAAATGAAACCGAGTCTTAGAAGGATTACAAAAGGTGCTCCAGGACGCACAACCGTGGTCGAGGAGGAACTTGAACCTGGGAAGCGGCGCCTTCCCTGGGAGAGAGCTGCGCATGCTCAGCCTGTTCCTGCTTCGAGCACCTCGCATCCCAGGCAGGCTGCAGTTATGGTCCCTGATTTTTTTCAGGCCCATTGGCCTCGCTGTCATTGTTCCATTGTTCTTTCTCTCTGCATTTTGGCAGTGCTTCTCCTGTTGGCTTCTTCCACAGAGATCTCGTCCACAGTTTCCCCTCCTACTTTAAAAGACTAATGCTACCAGCCTCACAGGTTATTTTGAGGCAAAAGCGAACTAAGACCTAACGTGGCGCATGCTTGTCATCCCAGTACGTGGGAGGCTGAGACTGGAGGATCCGGGTTCCTGGCCAGCCTCAGCTACTTAGTGAGGCCCTCTGCAACTTAGTGAGACCCTGTTTCAAAATAAAGAATAAAAATAGGGCTGGGGGTATAGCTCGGAGGTAGAATGCCCCTGGGTTCAATCCACAGTGCCAAAAAAAAAGACCTAACGTGAAAAGTCCTGTGTGTGTGCATGTTACTAGGGATTGAACCCAGGGGCATTCTGAACCCAGCCCTTTTTTTCTTTTGAAACAGGGTCTTGCTAAGTTGCTGAGAGTCTCCCTAAGTTACTGATACTGGCCTTAAATCTGCAATCCTCCTGTCTCAGTCACCAAAGTACTGGAAATACAGGCATGTGCCACCACCACGTCTGGCTTGTGAAAATCTTTGAACACTAGCTCACACAAGACCCCAGTAAATATTAATGATGATGCTAATGACTATTATCTACATTATTGTTACTCTGAGTCACTGATTCTGTTGGCACACAGATGTAGCCTTTTCATGAATATGGAAAACAATGTACTGGTAAAGATGGAAAATAGCATTTCACTGCTTGAAAATGTAGTATAGTGCTGGGCATGGTGGTGCGCGCTTGTAATCCCAGTACTTGGGAGGCTGAGACAGGAGGATCGCAGGTTTGCGGCCAGCCTCAGTTACTTAGTGAGGCCCTCCGAAACTTAGTGAGACCCCTTTTCAAAATAAAGAATAAAAAAGAAGGCTGGGGGTATAGCTTGGAGGTAGAATACCTGAGTTCAATCCCCAGTGCTGCAAAAAAAAAATAAAATGTAGTATAGATACATACGGTAGGGGATAATGAACCAGTTTTCAAGTAGGTCCATATATTTATGTCTGCCAATGGCTGGGAGTAATAAAAGGTCAAAGAAGAACAAAAGCTCTCAGATAAGTATGCTTTTCCTTTCTTTCTTTTCTTTTCTTTTCTCATTCCATAGGACTATACACTGCTTCCCTTGGTCTTATTTCCATGGCCTTGTAATCAGTGGAAAGTCCTTAGAATCTAGCATGAGTCAGTAGACATTCCTTGTTTTTATTCCTTTTGTGACTTTTCAGGTTTTCATCTGTTTTTATAGACTTTAGAGTTGGAAGGTAGGAAAGAATGCATTGGGGTAAGCTAGTGAGGTTCTACTTTTAGCCCAAATCATGGAATCTTGCTTTTAAAGGTTGTTCTTCAACAAAATTTGCATATTCAAAAACATATCTAAGATTTCTTTCCAATTCTTTACTTAAAACTCAGGGAGATTTACTTATTTGAATGGAGCCATTATACAAATCTAGTATCAGTTTCATTCATGGATTTTAAAGAAGCCAAACATTTGTATAGCTACTGTATTGACCCAGTCCACCAGAGAAGCAGAACCAATAGGCATAGATGTAGATATTAATGTAGATGTAGATATAGATATCTGAGGAAATTTATTATAGAAATTAGTTCACATGACTATGGAAGCCAAAAAGTCCTGTAATCTGCCATCTGCAAGCTGGAAAACCAGTGAGGTAATTTAGTCAGGGCCCAAAGACCTAAGACACAGGGAAGTCAAAGGTGTCAGTCCCGAATCAAGTTTGAAGACCAGAGAACTAGGAATTCTGACGTCTGAGGACAGGAGATGATGGACATGAAAGATGTTCAAAGAGAAAGGAGCTCACCTTTCCTCTGCCTTTTCATTCTATTCAGGCTCTGATGGACTGGATGACACCCACCCCCATTAGTGAGGGTGGTCTTCTTTTCTCAGCCTACCAGTTCAAATGCTAATTTCTTTCAGAAATACCTTCACATTCACAGACATACACAGAAATATGTTTTACCAGCTATCTGGGCATCCCTTATCCCAGTCAAGTTGACACAAAAAATTAACCACTATACTTACATCTACTTTAAAGAACTGTATGAACCAACAGATCAAATTACTAGCTTGCCACTCTTGATCTATATAGCAGTACCTTATCCCTGGAGTGCTTCCCACCCTTTGAGAAGCCGAAGCTGATTTGTCTGGTGCCCAGATTTTTAGCCTAGAGCAGTATTCCTTAACAAGGGTATTAGGGAAGCAGTCTTTTAGACACCATCTCCTTATTCCCATAGAGATTCTGTCATTCATCTCTCCTCCTAGAGAACCAGTATTCCTGAATAGTAATAACTAACCAGGTACTGTTCTAAGCACTTTATATTATTAATTCCCTTAATTTCATCCTCAGAGTACCATATGAGATAGTTTGTATTATTTACCCCCATTTTATAGATGAGGAAACTGAGTCAGAGAAAAATGAAGGTCACACAGCTCACAGTGATACTAGAACAGTCTCATTGCACCAGTGTTTACCTTACTCCCAATAATCCACAAATTACACACTAATCCATACCTAAATGGCATAACAGATATCCAAGTCCAAGTGGCCTGGCTCTAGAGTTCTTGCCCTTAATCACAGGCTGTGCTAAATGATGGCAGTGTGCATTCCTCATGCATGCTGGGAATGAGGAGAGGAGGAAGGTTGCCATGGTCTCTAGAGCTTGAATACATGCAAGCCCCCACTGAATAGTAGCTTTAGGCAGAGAAACCTGGTTGGCTTGTTGATGATGCTTCTCAATGTCACTTGAGTCTAATGGGAGAGAAATCGAAAAGCTGAGCCAACAAGATTTGGAAACGGATAGAGAGCATGTTAGAGCCTACTTGGGAGAATGCTGGTACTGTTAACAGGAACAGCGAATCAAATCTCTGCCTTTAGGTTCCTTAAGTTACAGTCAGGGAAACCACAGTGTAAGCACACCATTTCAATTCAATAAGGAAAATAGTGTGACTTACTCCAGGTGTTATAAGAGCACAAAGAAGAAATATTTACCCTGCTGGGTAAGGAAAAAGGAACATCAAGAAAGGCCTAAAATAACAGAAATCCATTTTCTAAGACCACAGACCAATAAATCCAGCATTTTATCTTTATAAACAATCAAAAACTTTCTAAAATAGTTAAATACAAACTATAATTACTTCTATTGAATATGATTCTAGTTTTTACTTTTCTAACTACATATTAAATAGTATTTCTATCAAAACATCTATTTGCAAAGTTTTTGTTCTTTGGACTTTTCAACTAAAAACGGGCCACATAAACTCTACATGTGAGATAAATATTTTCTTGCTTTTTTCTGTATGGTAATTTTAAGAATATGCATCACAAAATAGGAAATATCTGGTATCCTTTAGGAAGGAAAAAGTCATGAGTAATGGTTTATACTACATTCCTAAGCATCAAGTATTCCAAAAAGCTCAAGAGAGTTCAATTATTTTTATTGTCCCTATATGATGTAGATATAATGCAATTTTCATTATTCCAGTGCTAACTTTATTCCCAATAATCCATAAATTACACACTACTCCATAAATCTACCTAAATCACTACTAGAAAACCTAATCACTATCACAAATAATTCAAGTTAAGGACAGCCTTTAATAATATTGGGTTATCTAGAGTTAAGATACAGCTTAGAATTTATCTAAAAATCTGATCTCATGTGTCTGCTTTGTTCATGAGTGTAGATGAAAGTATGACACACTGAATGGGATCACTGAGGCTTCTAAGTATATGGAAATGAAAATCTACTATGAGAAAACAAAATAGAGTGAAGAGGTAGGATGTATAGTCTTCCGTGGTTCCTCTGGAGAGGCGATGACCAAGAGGAAGGAAATGGAGTCGTGTGTGAATGGTGACGTGAGAAAGCTACTATCTGGGAAAGGGGTGCCACATGTCAGGCCTTTGTCCTGTGTAAAATAATGCATTGGACTGGATGATCTCTACTGTGGAACTCTATGAAATCTAAGATGCTCTAATATTGTCTCAAACTCTTTGCATTTTTGCCATGTTCAAAATTGTATGCTTCTTAGCTACAAAAAAATCATAATTTAGTACTTCATGTTGGTCCCTGAAAAGAATTCAGCTATTTTCTTAACCAGAAATGGGCTGTATTATACCCAGTGCAAGATAGCTGATCATGAAAATGTTCAGTATCTCTACTAGCCTCATGCTCTAGGGAATGATGAGACCAAGTAAACATGAATTCATTAAGTGCACTTTTCGGAAGCATCCCTATGAGCCCAAGCCTCTCTGAGCCCTGGAAAAACAAAGACAATATTATAGTCATTTCCCTCCAGGGTCTCACAGTCTAATGCATGAGGAATAACTTCTAGTTATTTAAAGGTTTATGATAGGGCTACAAATACAGGGCTTGGAAGTTCAAAAGAGAGATCTCAATTCATATATTCAACAAATATTTATCAAGCACATGCTAGGTGCCAAGTACCACTCTAAGAAGCACTGTGAATACAGCACTGGAATATAAGGTATAATTTTTTTAACAAAACACCATGCTTAAGTGAGCAACAGAATATAAACAAAGGATAAAATAAATATATGCACTAATTTTAGATCGTGATAAAGGTTATTAAGAAAGATAAAATTGGACAAGAGGATATAAACTGGTAGAGGAATCCATTTTAGATAGAGTAGTCAGGGCCAGCCTCTGTGTTGAGGTGACATTTGGGTAGAGACATGAATGAAGTGAAGGAAGGAACACTGGGGCTAGCCAAGGAAAGCGTGTGCCAGGCAGAGCCAACACCCGCAGAAAAGGCCTGAGGCAGGAACTCCCATGGCTGGGTGTGGAAAAGTGATAGGGAAGGTTATATCTTGAGGTGAGATGGGAAAGGTAGCTATGGGCCAGATGACACAGGACCCTGTTGGACATGCGAGGGACGCTGAGTTTGCTTCTAGAAGGATGGAAGACAGTGAAGGGTTTTGAGCAAAAAAATGACATGATTAGATTTTTATTTTTCAAAGATTATTTTAAATACTATATGGAGAATGAAGAGGCAGAGAGCAATAGTTGAAGTAGGAACAAAATTAGGAGAAAGTCTCAATATATTACTATATACATATATGTGCAGTTATAAGATATTAGTACATAATTATATGAACCTTTTTATATTTATAAAATTATGTAAATCACTATATTATGTTATAATATATAGTAGGTTATATCCCAAGAATATCATTCTACTAATTAACATATTTATATATCATAATACATTTTATAATTATAACACATGCTATTTCTATTATGTTATCTCTTACTTTTATATTCTTAGAAAAAGATGGTGATGACTTGGAGCAGGTAAGGAGCTATGAAAGTAGAATTACTCATTTAAGGGAAATGTTTTGCAGTTAGATCCAATAAGACTTGACAATGGATTTTCTGTGGGGTGTGAAAGTAAAAGAGGGTTTATGGAAGAATACTAAGGTTTAGCTTGAGAAAATATGAATAATAATGCCATTTATTGAGATGAGAAAGAATAAGGCAAAGCAGGTGTTAGTATTAGGACTGACAAATAAAATTCTAATTTTGGAATGTTAAATTTGAAATAAGTATTTGACAGTATAGATGAAATATTAAGTACAAAATTGAACATGCGGGTCGAGATTTCAGAGAAGTTTGAAATACAATTTGAAATACAAACTTGGGTGTATTTAACCACAGGATATGATGAACTAAACAGGGAAAGAGTGTGTGGAGGGAGAAGAAAAGAATTGTGATGACTGGACTCTAGAACACTGCAACATTTGGAAATCAAGAGAAGGAAAAAAGAGCCAAAGAGCCATCAGCAGGATGAGAGGCAACTCAAGAGAGGCCCTGACAGAGCAGAGTGACGCACTCCTGGCTTTACGCTCCACATCATGCTTCTTTTGAGAATTATATTTGGTAGTGATAATTACAGAAAACAATTAGTTTTGTCAGTTTGCAGATAGATTTAGCACAGTACTCATCACTTTGGGTAGATAGAGATGTTCTTTCACAACGGATGAATGGTCTGTAACACTGTAAGATACTGATCTTTACAACTGTTTAATCAGTTTTATTTTTGTACAGTATTAGTGACCTAAGTTATTTTGCTGTCCCGTTTTTGTAAATCAAATGAAATTATAAAAGAGGATTCTGACAGTAGGTATTTTGTACATATGTATGTACGTTGTCCAAATAAAAGTAATAAATGATAAAAAAAAGAGCAGCCAAGAAGGTAGGTGGTACGAGAACTAACGACTGGCCACTAGATTGTACATGCTTGTTCTTCTTCCTGGGGTGTATACATCCAGATGTTTACAGAGATGGCAACTTTTCTTCCTTTACACCTTTACTCAAAAGTTTCCTTCCTGGAATGACCATCCTACCAAAATATCAATCCACTCTCCCAGTTTCCTGTGTCCTCTTTCCTTCCTTAACACTTTATCACTATGTAATATCTAGATATTTTATTTATCTTACCTATTATCTTTTCCCTCATTAGAATATAAAATTCATAAAGGTAAGGATTTGGGTCTGCTTTATTCATTGCAGTTTCATCAGCACCTAGAACAGTGCCTGACACATGATCAGCACATGGCACTCAGTAAATGCTGACAGAATGAATAAATCAGTGATGTATTACCAACTCAGCTACCTGATGTACTTGGAGGCCTCAGGCTGCCCAGCACCTCTGTGAGCTCCCATAGAGCACACCTCAGAGCTATCACAATTGAAGAGGTGGGAAGCAAGGTCATATCCATAGACACCTCATCTGGCATTTGTTGAGTGCTACTTCTGGCTTCTCCTGCATGCTGGTTGTGCACGTTTTTGTGTTCAAGCAAAAGCTCACTGGTGAATTTTCTCAGTTGTTCATGGTAAATAGTCTTCAAGGTATAAAGGCAAAAGCTAAGAGGGCTATAAGGGGGATACCAGTAGCGTTCCTACACCAGACATAAGATTCAGCTAAACTCACTCCAGAGATGTCCTACGTGCTCTTATGCCACACATGCTCTGATTTCAAGCCAGCAGACTAAATAGACCTGACTAGACAGACACAGGACTACGTCAAACATTTCCTTTCAAACTAATTGGAACAGCCGGGCGTGGTGGCGCACGCTTGTAATCCCAGTTACTTTGGGAGGCGGAGACCGGAGGATCTGGGTTCGCGGCCAGCCTCAGCTCTCTCTCTCTCTCTCTCTTTCTCTCTACTTAGTGAGGCCTTCCGCAACTTCGTGAGACCCGGTTTCAAAATAAAGTATAAAAAATAGGGCCGGGGGTATAGCGCGGAGGTAGAACGCCCCTGGGTTCAATCCCCAGTACCGCAAAAAAAAAGAAAAAAAAACTAATTGGAGAATATTATCTTTCATTTCTTAGGTGTACGGTGAATACTTAAGTTACCTGGCACTCACAAGGAATGAATAATTCCATACATTTGATATTTCCATATACCTGAAAGTTTGACCCTCTAGGCTAATGACATTTTGACATATTAGTTTTTCTAGAAATATATCCACAGTTTTAGTGACTTATCGAACAGAGGATGTGAAATATATAATGGATTTTGTTGAAGACTGAATTAATTTTATTTAATGTAGTATATGAAAGCTATAGACATAATTGCATTCATTGCTGTAGAGAGAAAGAAATTTGGGTCAGCTTTCTTGACAAAACATCTCCTATCAACTTAATTTGATGCATTTGTACCTTTATCCTAAGAGGTGGAGCATTGACAGCCTGGGCAGGGTATTCATAGGGATTTATGCAAAAACGGTTATAAGATTGGCCCAGCCTTTGCCGATGTGGTTTCATTGGCCTTCTCACCCCCCCACAAACCATCTCCTTGGCTGAAGCTGTCCCCACCTTTGACTATTCAGAACACATTTGTTATTTCTACACTAGGAACATGGTGGATCCCAGAAGTCTCCTCATTCACTGACTCAAATGGTTTCTCCTCTGACATGTTGTCGAGAGAATGAAATGAGGATTCTGCTTCAACATGTTCAGGCTCTGTGCTGGAGACGTGGGGGGAAGGATGATATTTTCTTAATGATCCTTGAGGTCAATGTCATAGGACATTTTTTCTGCACATCACTCAGTTGCACACATTTCTGCATGTTCTTCTTAGCTTTCTATTAGAAATAGAATACTGAGAACTACTTTCTATTCTGTTTAATAATTAGATAAATGTTGAAAACCTTGCAAGGTTTTTGATTAATTGGCCTGCATCTTTATGAACAGTCTTCAGAATCATCACCATAAAATCTCAAAGTAAATCTTTCCCTTTATGTGCTCAATTAATGAAATAACACTGTTGCTCAGGAGGATGTGAGAAAAAGTCCAATGCAATGGTCTATTTCCATGAGGCAAGCATTATGATTGCCTGAAAATGTCTTCTACTATAAATACAAACATTTGCAAAATTTTCCAAGATAGTCATGTGACTATTCTTTCATTGGTTTACACTTGACTCCCAAATATTTTTTATAGGATTTTTCAGCATTAGCGCTTGCAAAAGGAATTCATTTTCCCTTATCTTTCTTTAATCCAAGGGCATTTAGTTCCTTGGAATCCCTTCAGTGTAGAAGTTGGCAAATGCCACTGCAACACAAAATCATCTAGGATATAGACAGTACTTAGAAGTAAATGATCTGAAAACTAAAAAATTTATACTGAAATGTTATGATTTAAATTTTTCCCCCAGCAGCATCTAGCCTTTCAGTGCCATGTCTTAGTTTGAAATGCCAAAGCTAAATGCATTTCTTAAAGAAAAAAGAAGTGTGTATAGCTCAGTCGGTTGCTTTACTCAAATAAAACCTTGTACTTTTACGGTAATCACTGGGCCAGAAATGGGGCATGCTTGGATCTTTTCGCTAAGAACCATTCATCATAAAATCATATAGCTGCCTCAGTGTAGGCCAGTGTGAAGTATAGCATGGCCACCTGGAATCGGCTGACTCGAGACCTGTGAAATACTTCAACAGCTGCTCTTCCACTGATACCATGAAAGGTAAGTTTATAAGCCCCGCTAGAGTGACTCTGAGTCTGTATTTCTTTTCCTTATTATACCAGCAGTGCCTTTTATGGTGTTAAGATATTGTGTTAGTCAGGGTCCTCTAAAGGAACAGAATCAACAGGATATGTATATGTATGATTATAAAAGAGGATTTATCAGATTGGCTTACATAATCAGAAGCTGATGGTCCTCAAATGTCTGTCTGCACCCTGGAGAGCAGAAGGAACCAGTCACTGTTCAATCCAAGAAGCAGAAGCCTTCAGAACATGAGTGACCAACAATGCAGTCCCAGTCTAGAAAGGCCTGGAAACTCCCTGGAGAATTATTAGTGGCAGTCCACATTGGAAGGGCGAAGGAGCTAGAGTCTGATGTCCTTGGGAGATGGCAGCAGCAATAGATGCAACCCACTTAAGAGGAGTTTACCTTGGGTCTCAGGAGACACTTTGGACTTGGATTTTTGAGCAATGTTGGAACTTGAGGACTCTCGTAGATGGAATGAATGCATTTTGCATTGTGAGATGGGCATAAACTTTTGAGGGTCAGGAGTGGAATGCTATGGTTTGGCTACAGAATGTTCTCCAGAAAAGCTCCTGAGTTGGCAGTGCAGCAAGGTTCAGAGGCAGGGCAAGGCTAAGGAGGCGGCTCACTGGGGGCGTGGCCTGAGGACTAGATCTTTCCCTGGCTTTCACCTCTACATTATGAAGGAATAAAACCACACAATGTTCAAAATATGCAGTACCCAATAAAAAAAAATGCCAGGTATGCAGAGCAGCACAAAAATACGACTTAGGCAGAGTGGAAAAAAAATCAATTAATAAAAACAGACTCAGGAATGCAGAAAGAATGGGATTAGCTGACAAGGACCTTAAAGCAGATTTTATACATTTTAAAAATATGCTCAAGTATATGGACAAAACACATTCATGATGAGAAGATAAGTAGGAGATATTTTTAAAGACCCAAATGGAAGTTCTGATTAAGTAAATGCTGTATTTAAAGTGAAAAATTAAAAAGGATAAAAGCCTTTACTGACCCATAAGAGTCATGGGATTTCACCTACCACCTTTCTCCTCATTCCCCAGGCTTGTGATCCCAGTACTTGAGAGGCTGAGACAGGAGAATAGCAAGTTCACAGCCAGCCTCAGCTACTTAGTGAGGCCCTCCGTAACTTACTGAGACCTTGTTTCTATGAGAATATAATTAGATTTCTCTATCAAAAGAATAGCTTGACTTAAGCTCCATTTTGTAAAACTGCCATTGTGTAACCCTGTGTGCACTTATATTTTTTGTAAAGATAGCATTTCCTAGAAGTGCCAACCCCTCCCCCAGCGTCCTCTATAGCCAGTGGCATAAAGATTGTGTGGCTAAGGCTCCCACCAATAGGAGTACAGCACAGGGAGCCTGGTGTTGTAAATAAAAGACCCAGCAAGTTGTTCCTGCACACCGGAGTTTACTGGTGGCGGGATACCCTTTTGGCAAAAAGTAAAATTGCCTTGCCAAGCCGCTTTCAAACATGTGTCTTTTCTTATGACGCCATGAAAATTTATTTCTAACATTTCAAAATAAAAGAATAAAACAGGGATGGGGGTGTACCTTGGAGGTAGAATACCCCTGGGTTCAATCCCTAGTACCACACAAGGAAGGAAGGAAGGAAGGAAGGAAGGAAGGAAGGAAGGAAGGAAGGAGAAAATGTAGGAACTAGCCCCAGGAAGTCAAGGTCAATCAATTGCAATGTTCTGACCAGATGAAGAAAAAAAAAGTAGACACATTCCCTGAATGAGAACACCCACTCAGTGCATAGCTTCCCTGCCCGCTGCCCCTGTACCTCCTTTCTCTCCCTATAAAAGTCCTTTTTGTGTACCCGAGTCCTCCAAGATACAGCTTTGAGGATGACAGCCCCTCCAGCTTCTCAGGGTCCTTGAATCAACCTGATTTCCTTCCTACCAGCTCTGTCTCCTGAGTCCTGGCTTTCAAATGGCAAGCAGCCAGACCTGGGTCCAGTAACAATGCATATTACTCAAAACAAATCCAGTGAACAAGTGAAATACAAAGAAAAATAAAAAATACCCTTTTATCCCAAAGCAGTATCTGGGATGTATTTTCTGCATATTCTACACTGTTTTTCATATTAATTTAATATAGTTAATTTGAATTTTATTATATTTTAAGTTAGTTGGTATTTAATTTGCAAATCTGTTGGTTTTATAGTTACATAAAAACTATAAACATAAACATGTTATGCAGAGGTTTATGTCTATATACAAGTAATTTTATAATCAAAATTATTACTGTAACAGGGACTTAAAGAGGCTGCCTTTGCTAAAAGCAGTAACTCTTTTCTTAGGCCTATAGATGTTCAATGGGTAACTAACAGCAGGATAAAGCTTGGCATCCCTGTCTCCTTTATCACCTTAAACTTTGTGACCTGCTCAGCTCTGCACATGGACGTGTTAAACATTTAAAGAGTATTCATCTAGAAACTAGTAATTCAAGGTTTATTAGCCCTAAATCTACCTAACATATCTTGTTCCCCTTCAAGAAGAGGCCAGATTTGCAGCATCCTGTTCCAGACCCCTGGAGTGGCGCCCAGAAGTCTCCAGGCCTTGCCCCGCACCTTCCAGGAACAGCAGGAGGCAGGCACATCACCCCACAAGGAGACCACCCCCGAAGCAAGAGAAATCGTATGGAAACTGAATTTCCCCCTTCTGGGAACACAGGTCTCATAAACATCCTGAGCAACACATGGAAACTGTCCCCTCACATGATAAGGACTTCTCTGGAGCCACCTCGCAGAACCAGAACTGAATGAACAATCAGCCGGACCACAGTTTGACAATGATGCTTCATTATGCACGCCTCTCACCCCACCCCAATTCTTCCTCTATTGAAACCTACAGTTCCTGTCAGCACCCCATAGACAGGGCTAAAATGCCGGATCGGACTTGGCCTTCCCAGTATGGCCATATTGATTAAAGTTCTTTTCCTGTTTCTTACCAGTACTGTTTCCGTTTGGTTTGGGGGGCGAGTGGCCAGACCTGGTTTGTTGGGATCCCCAGAGTTGTCTCTTGCCTAAGACTCTGGTAATGATACTGGTGAAAATGTATTGCCTATACTTGGCTCCATATACATTAGCCAGTGTTAACATTATCTTAACCATTTTTTCTATCGCTAATGTTACTTCTACTCTAATTCTTCTCCTATATTGTAGCCAGAACATTAGATGTAAAACACAAAATTTCTCCTGACCCTTCTCTCTCATAAAATGTTCAGTGGCTCCCTCTTTTGTCTGGACAAACGTTAAGTTCCTTCAGATGACACAGAGGGGCCTTCACCACCTGGCCCGTTCTTACCTCTCCAGACTGGAGACACCTCCTCACCTCCACCCTCTCCCCCATATTCACTTAGACCACTTAGGGGTCTGTGTTCTCATTTGCATCAAAGTCTTCATGTGTTGTCCTGTCTGCCTGAAATGCTATTTTCTTTTCTCATTTGACCTGCTAATTCCATGTTTTTTCTAAGATTCAGCTTGGATATTTCTAAGTCCTTGCCAACTCCCTGTCAGCAGTCCAGATTACCCATCACAGCAATTGCACGCCATTATAATTTCTGCTTTCTTGCCTGTGTTCCTCAGTAGTTAGTGGAAATTTCTAAATCAAGGGTTGCATCAGTATTAATTACTAAGTCCCTTCTCAAACCTGGCAAACAAATGCCACTAAACAAGCTGTTTGTTTGTTTGTTTCTTTCTTTCTTTGTTTTGGCAGTACTGGAGATTGAACCTGGGGCACTCTACACTGACCTACATCCCCAGTCCTTTCTATTTTTTATTTTGAGATAAAGGCTTCCTAAATTGCCCATGCTGGTCTTGAACTTGTAATCCTTCTGGCTCAACCTCCCAAGTATCTAGGACTACAGGCATGTGTCAATATGCGTGGCTTAAACAAACTTTCTAAAATATAAAAATGAGCTGGGTGTGGTGGCGCACGCTTGTAATCCCAGTACTCGGGAGGCTGAGACCGGAGGAGCCACGTTCGCGGCCACCCTCAGCTACTTAGTGAGGCCTCCTCAACTTGGTAAGATCCTGCTTCAAAATAAAGAACAAAAAATAGGGCTGGGGGTGTAGCTTGGAGGTAGAATGCTCCTTGGTTCCATCCCCAGTACCGCAATATATATATATATATAGGGAGAGAGAGAGAGAGACTCAATGATAAAATAAATTGATCTGAATTTTCTATAATTTTTATAATTTCTATAATTTTTAAATACACCAAGATGCTGTCAGATCAATCACCTTTGTGACCGTCCTCTAGCCATCAGGAAGACTGGAGCGCTGAGCTGCGGAAACCACTGAAGCCAGTCAGTCACTGAAGGCGCCTCTGCTCTACACCGATGATGCCACAACCACTCAGCTCAGAACTACACTCTGTCATGCCGGGCGTGGTGGCGCACGCTTGTAATCCCAGTACTTTGGGAGGCGGA